>JANJYP010015419.1:0-11942 GCA_024605115.1 Rastrelliger brachysoma | reverse complement strand
GGCAAACTCATAATCTGGAGTTTATTAGCATTGGAAGTTTTGTTTTGATTAAAAAAAGGTTTTACGGGCACATAGTGTTGAATTGAACATCATTTCCTCATCGTGTAGTAAAACTGCAGTGGAACAATGTGGCACTGGCGTATGTTTTCTGTCACAAGAGTTGATAAGGACCAGATAGGAAGGTTATGGAAAAAAGTGTAGAAAAACATAAACCTTGACCTACCAGATGGAAAAGTTTCAAACGTCAGCACCTTCTACCTGCCCCGCCATCCACTTCAAGCCTATTTCCGCCCATCAATCATGTAATCTTGCCCCTTTCTTTACAGTTTCAAATAATTATGCAAATTTGGTGTCTGATCATTTTTTGTGATTCACGTGTGTGTGTAGAGGATCTGTTCTCTGGTATGTAAATCTAAGCATATGTGCTCAGTTTCTTCGTCTCACAGAGGATGAAGATGGTGACGATGATGNAGTTTCAAATAATTATGCAAATTTGGTGTCTGATCATTTTTTGTGATTCACGTGTGTGTGTAGAGGATCTGTTCTCTGGTATGTAAATCTAAGCATATGTGCTCAGTTTCTTCGTCTCACAGAGGATGAAGATGGTGACGATGATGGAGCTATGAGGCAGCTGACATGCTCCGGTTCTCCCCCCCCCACATTCAACTTTAGTGCTGCTGTGTTATGATGCTCTTCACCAGGTAGCAAGTCTTTTAATGCTGTTCAGTTTCAGCTTGTGTGCCTGTTTGTGCATTTCCATCTGTAATTACTTTCTCTGCTGTCTTACATCCAATAAAATTCCAAATTTCCAAGAAAACACATATTTACTCACTTACTATTCAGGTTACATCCTGTCAGCCTGCCATGGTGTAGTGATCACAGATTTTCTGCAGGTTATACTAGATTACTGCACACACACGTTTATAATTTACATACTGAGTCCATGTTCCCTGTCTCTCTTTGTAAACTCATAAGCCTGTAAAGCAGAATGTCAGCCCAGCATCCTTTATCCATTAGATAAATCCATTAGACACACACGCTACTAATACTACAGTGGTCCTGTGCACAGATACATGGGGGAACAAGCATTATCTTTATGTGTATGTACACAAACACTTGTTTATACTCACAAATGTATAAATGCTGAGCCCAAAATCAGGGTCAACTATTTAATGGTAAGGGGTGTAGCAGTGTTCTTTTCTTCTTAAACTTCCGACAAAATAGTAGTCACATATCTGAGGTACCACTGTGTTTAAGGATTTATAAAAGCCAGTGTGGTATTAACTATGGGCTGTGATGAAGATGTTTTTTCTTTTGGTGAATCATTGTGATGAGCAAACAAAATGAACATACAGTCCTCATCTTCACGTGTTTACAGAGAGGTATTTAACTCACCATCAATGTCTTTGAGATTTAGTGAAGTACTGATTTAGAGTCTCTGGAGACCTGAAACATAAGTTGCTGTGTGATTTAGTGATGAGGGGATGTCTGATGTTAAGGTCAGGACACCATAGTCATGAGGCAAATATAGGAGGATGTCTTCAATTTCAAAGCTACTGAAACACACAGAATCAGCATTTGAACAAAAGAGTGTTTATTCCAGAACCTTTGAGTGTGATAATAAATACATGAGCACTTGGCCAACATCTTAAGAGTGGTGCATGAAACAGGCACGCATGCACACACACGCAGACACACAGCACCTGAACCAGTTTGCACTCTTACATCTGTATGAAAACACTGAAGGTACCTGCTGTCCAGAGATCCAGTTCTTTGTGCCTGGGTTGGTCCCTTTATGCTATAAGCGCTTAGCAGTATGTGTGTGTCAGTATGTGTAAGTGTGTATGTGTGTGTGTGTGTTTTCTCATATGTTAGAGGCTTTGGTAGGTTATCCCTCAAACAGTCCTATAGCTGTATTAACAGTAGTGTTTCACAGTCAACTGGCTGTTGGTGACACACACCAAACTAGTTTGCTCTCTGAACAGCGACTAGCAGTCTACTGGTAAACTGTTACAGAGGTGTCGGCACAGAGCTGTAAAAATAAACAGTCATTCAGTTTCTTCTTTTTTAAATAACATCATAAACATCCTGCGTGTCAAATTACAAGCCATGGTGAACAGACAATAGCATGAACTCTAAAGGTGAGTCTGGTTTGCATTTCTGCTGAATGTGGGTAAGAATGAAGGAATGGATCTCAGGCATATATGTTTAGTCCATAAGTGCGTTTGTCTCAGTCTTTTGTGTGCATTTGTGATTTTCTCATTCATCTCCATTGTATATCTGTGTCTCAGTCTTTGTAACCTGCTGACCTTTCAGGGTCAGCGTGCAGAAGGGTGTGTGGTGGGTCAGTAGTGGTCCAGCCGTATAAACAGACACAACCACATGGACTTTGTCGGTGCTAGTTCAGGGATGGGGAGCGGTCGGTGGTCCACAGCAGCTCAATGTAGGGCCACTTGGTCTGTAGGCAACGCTTGACCGGAGTGTCGTCCGTCCGAACCATGGGGTCCTCGAAACCTAGCACCAAAGCTGTCCCCTCTACATACTCCACCTGAACACACACGAACACACACACACGTCAATACACACTGAACACTGTGTAACCTAAGCACACAAATCTAGACACTTTCAGCCAGCTTTGACAGGCTTCAACTCTATCAATCTCTTTTCAGACATTTCCTATCAGGGTGTCATGGGGTAAGATGCAGAGAGAACGTATGCAAGTATAGAGGCATAGGCTAACACCCCTCCACACACACAGACACACACACACAAGCTGCAGGGGACTGCTGTCAACATGTCTGTTATTCCCATCAGAAACTATGGGACTGGAATTGCCATCACAACCTTATAGGCGCCTTGCTGCCATGTGCATATATGTGTGTAGGCGTAAGCTTTTGTGTGGGCACATATGTGCTACCAGTCCTACAATTTCAGGTAGCAGTATGGGAAAAAGTATTTTACAAATTACTCAAAGCTGACAGATGAAGAAAGTGATATTCCTGAGTACTAGGTTTGTGCACAGCCACCGACTACATCCACTGACAATCATCCATCAAACTAAGCCCATTTAATAGGCCTGTGTTTGACCATTTATCACAGCACCGCTGCCGACAGTAGCCTCTGTGTGGAAATGACTTGGAGAAACAGAAGACTAAGCCAGGGTTTTGGGTTGGATGGACAGGCTATTGGGCTTGTAATGCCTACTGTTTATTCTGGAGTGGAAGGCTGCTTCAAACTGTGAGAGTGTGTGTGTGTATGTACTAACGATGACAGGAAAAGAAGAAATAGGGAGAGAGACAGCGACTGTTAGTTGAAAAACCTGAATAGTAAATAGTGTCTTACCCTCTCGTTGTGGTTGGACTGTTTAAGTCCATTGTAGTGGTAGACGGGAAATGAGTCTGGGATTCCTGAATCCTGAAACACAGGCCGAGAGCAAGAGTGAAAAACATGCAGTGTTGTTGGAGGTCTCTGGGCAAATTGTTCTCACAGAGATGGAGATTAAGACTCGCAGAGGCAGAACATTTTTGAACCAGAAAAGTCAAACAATACATCTCTTCTTGCAGCTGAAGCTTAATGTTAAATCCCATGTATTAAATTTAAACGCATGTGTGTTTGTGTATTGTAGCAAAGCCCAACTCCAACGCTACAAAAGTGTCTGAATAATGACAGTGAGCCGAAACACTTCCCATGACTTTGGTTTTAAGGTGCAGAATGCTAATTGGGTGTGTTGTCTCAGAGTGTGTCCAGCTTCTCGTATTTATATGCCTATATGAAACCCTAACCCTCAACTCAATCCCACGTGTGTCTCAGTGTGTGTGTCCAGTTGGCTAATGGTAGTATAATTTCTTTGCGGCTCGGGGCCATTCCTCTGGTGAGTCCCTAAAGCCCTGATCACTTTAACACAGTTCCCTCTATCTCTCCCCCTGTAGTCTTCCTTGCTCTCTCTGCCTCATAAAGACTTCCTACTGCTCTTTCTAAGCTTCTTAGCACGTCACGTCATATGATAGTGAACACACACATACACACAGACACAAACACACGCACGTAGATTTCACATGAGACACCGCAGGAATGTTTTTGGCATAAAAACCTTTGATTTACTAAAACAGCACTCCACATAAGCTTGGGAAGTAGATGGCAATGTTACTAGTGTGTCTATGTGACTCTTTCTCCATATGTTTTAATGGTGATATGGATTGTGTGACTGGTATTTGTCATACAGTGTGTGTATCTTCCATGTGAAAATCCATCTCTGCACACATACCTGATCAGGGAAGAATTCCAACAGAAAAGGGCCCAGAAGGATTATGCCCAAACTCTCTGGATCCAGCTTGCTCTTCACCAGACTGACACTGAGCAGCCACAGATACAGAGAGACAGTTAGATAAGGAGGGAAACAAATAAAAAGTCAGCAGAGTAAAATAGATCTGCAAACAGGGAGATGAAAATAAGAACAATGAAAAAAGACAAGAGGTAGGAAGGTAACCATCAGCACGGCACAAAATAACAGTCTGTGATGTTTTGTATATGAAAGCAGAGTCAGATTTACGATCACCTCATCACTCAGTGTGGACTTATGATGCATGTTTTGGTGAGTGCGTGTGTTTTCATGAACACCGTGGTGCAACTAAATATACCTCTTTCCAGACATTCCTCCGTGTTAGATCAGTGTTATTATTCAACTGATAAAAAAATCTGGTCAGATTGCCCTTTTAAGGCAACAAGAAGAGAAGCAAGTTTTATATTCAGACTCAAGAGGGAGAAGGGAATGATTATTGCTTCAACTATTGATATTTACAAGTAGCATGCTGCAGGACTACATAGAACAACTGAGCAACACTCTGAATGCCTGAGGAACATCTCCACAGGGTCAACAATACATCTCATTATTATCATCAACGAGTGGTTGTTTGTTAATGTGAACGAGGGGATGTCGATGTTTACAACTGGATTGAACACGAGATGATGGTGTCCAATCCATCCTCCTGTTTGGGTTGTAATGCAGTCAGCTGACATTTTTCTGGACTGGATTATATGTATGATTGACCACTGTCTGTCATCAGTACTTTCAATGATGAATAATATTGTATTGTTCAAATGCAAATTTCGATATTTCAACATAACTTTCAAATCTAGAGAAACAAGAACTACATTTCACTTGAAGATAATATTGAGTAACAATTTAAACTTTATAGACAGTTATGATACTATATAATTGTTGTGCTCTTGTTACATATGTAATTGAAATGATGCTTGTGATTAATCCTTGTTTTGGATGATATGCAATAGAGCTGATAGTATAATTTCCAAATCGCGAGTTTACTTTAATTTCCACTAATTCAAAATAGTTGTAGAATTAAGAAAAATATCACATCGCTACTAAATTTACATAAAACTCTCAATAATGAAGAGAACATGAGTATGTGACACTAAAAAGCTAATGATCCTGACACTTTCATTGTTTAGAGCCATTTCTTGAGTGAACAATAAGTGGCAGCAGCTGACTGTCATAGGAAATTAACATGAGCCAAATGATAAATGTGGGTAAAATTTTCATTTGGCAAGTAAACCTTGGAGGGTTATCCACCACAAAAATAGTCATCAAAGGAAATTACAAATGTTTGTTACTATACAGTATAGGCACATGCACAATATGCCCCTTTTATAGACATCTGAACCTCAGCTACTTGATCGCTATTGAGTACTAAAGATGCTTCTTTTTTCACACAGTGGAATCCCTGCTATAACTCTTGTTGTGTGGTAAGGAATGAGGCTATTTGCATTGAGAGCCTCCCTTAGAATTCTCTGTCGTGTTGTGATGCATTGACCATATGGGGGTCTGCAGAGCAAATCAGTGGTCCAGTAACGTGGCCAGGCCCACGGTTACAGCATTAGGGCTTACTGCTCTTCAGATGAAAACATGCTTCTGTTTGAAGCGGCACTTTAAAGTGTTTCCTCCCTCTCTCAACCTTTCTTCCTGCCGTTAATGATCTCTTTTCTAAGCCTCTGTTTCTGACTTTCTTTCTTTTCACTCTCTTTATTTCTTTCTTTCCTTCTTTCTTTCTTCCTTCCTTCCTGCACTTTTATAGTGGGCTCTCTAGAGTCTCACTTTATAGAGGCCTGGTAGTGAAACATGAGTACAGGACTGCTGACCTGGCCTGGCCGTGACTTAGGACTAAAAACTTTAGAAGCTCTACAGGTGCCACACATGCACGCGCACACGAAGCACTTACTACTCAGGCTCTGAGACAAGGTCAAGGGCTTTCATCACGTCCTCCAGCAGAGACTCTGGGATGAAGCCATTATCTGTGGGGAGAGAGGGGGAGAGAGANCAGAGAGAGGGAGAGAGAGACAGAGAGAGAGAGAGAGGGAGAGAGTGAGATATGAGAGAGCAATGCCCTGGCTGACTCTGAACACAACATAAAATAAGGACATTTTAGAAAAAAAGCTAAAAAAATGGGAAGCCTTCACCTAAATACTTACGGAAAAAACCCCACTTTTTTACATCGTAGACCCTGGGGAATGAATTAATCTGACTCAACAGAACCCACACAAACACACACCTTGTCATTTCTCACTGACCTACATTCCACAGCCATGATGATTGCTTTACCTGAGAAGAGAAGATTTAAACACTAACATGTGCTTCTTGCCCTTGTGTGTCCATGCATGTTCAGTAAGCATCTTGTTTAAAGGTTTGCATGTGAGCCTGTGTGGCCTGATGTTTAGAACCATACATAAACCTCCAGCATGTTGTGAAGAAGATTAACAGACAAGGTTTCCGGTTGTTCAATCTCGGGCAACTCAATCTCACTTATTCAGTGCCAGATGTTATTCTCTTTCTATGACAAGTGATGGTTTGAACACAAGCAGAGGCAGTGTGCAACGACACTATACAGGGACAATGATAAACACTGAATATTAAGGGACATGCCGAGACAGTGGGTTGCTAAGGGCGTACGTCTGGCGTGATTCACTGCAGTGTGTGTGACTGTGTCTGGCGCCCTTTTTCCACAACACAGTGAGCTGTGCTGACTCTACATGTGACACAGACAGATTTATGGCCCTTTTACACAGCACTCAACTGTGCTGCTTTGCTAGAGCACGTGTGTTTAAACCACAGTGTGGGAATCTGTATGTGTCATGCATGTATGTCAAATACATCCCCCTTGCATGAGTGTATACTGTACATGTGGATTTAAATTTATGGGTACACCTAGCTGATGCATGTGCTTGTGTGTGAGAAAAGACCATATGGTGTGCAGGATGCCCTGACAGATGAGAACATGCAAAGTTGAATTCGGTGCAAAAGGAAGACAGATGAAGAACATAGGGGGGTGACAGTAATTTGTCATTTAGTTATGTTTAGATATTTGTTGACAAAGTGGCTGGAGCAAGACAGATTTCAGCTGGCAGGATTTATCTCCCTGTAACATTGTATCGCATTACATAGACAGATCTCCACAAATTTGCATGTTGTTCCTACAAGCCAGAAAAAAAATTATGTTTATGGCAAAAGAGCACTTCACTTAATATAAATATTAAAAAGTCCATGCCATTTAGTCAGGTCCTCAAGCTGAACACTCTAAAGCTGAACTTGCAACAAGGCTTGTTCTAAGTGTTAATAGTGCGTAGTGTGACTCCCAACATCTCTCCCTCCTCTCTCCTTTCTTGTCACCACAACAGGAGAAAAACATTACACAACAGCTGCTGAGGCTAAATGTTTCATATCAGATCTTTTTCTTATATGCCTGTGAACAAATGCACATTGCATAGTATAATTTTGAACCTATATAAAAACACACTGTAGATTAAAACTCTGACTTTTAGCTCATTGGACATAACCGGACCTAACTTTTCCTCTTTTTCAGTGTCACTGTGTCACACTCTGCATCCTTCCCCTTGCCTTTTCCCCCAGTCACCTGCAAGCAACATAAAAAAAATTTTGGTAGGAAAACGAGGATCAGAGCGAAGGAGCAGGATGGTTGACTCAGCTGTAAGAGGAGCTGATCTCACCAACCTGAACAACAACAGAGGACATGAGAGTGAAGAAACAGACCTTTGTTGCGCCTGTAGAAGAAAAATAACGAAAAAATGAGCAAGAAAGAAGAATCAAGGAGGCCAGTGGAGGTTATGCTTGGCCAGGAAGAAGGGAAAAGACACAAGGGGCAGGATACTGTAGGAGTTTGAATTAATTAAAGTGCCACATATTTTTTATATACTTTGTGTAGTAATGAGCAAATCAAGTAAAATTATTATAAACAAGTGTGCAGGGCATGAGGAGCAAAAGATGAAAGTCATTAGTGCAATAATATGTACCCAATATAGTACAAGATATTAACAGTTGTGTATTACCTTCAGGATCAAATGACTGGAAAACCCTCCTTGCCTGTTCTGATGGAGACTCTGGACCTACCAGGGACATCTCCTATAGAAGGACAGCCAAGATAGAGAGATACAGAGAAAATAGAGACACAAAAAATAAGTAAAGTTTAAGGTACATGGCAGGATGAAGGGGTTTGATCCAAATTTAACATGATTTAAGTAAAGAGACAAAAAGATTGTAGACAGAAAACAGAGCATTGAAAAGAGAAATGAGATTACATGGTAGGAAAATACACCATCAGTGCTTAAATTTTATAATAGTGGAGATCAGGGTGACGCAACTAAACAATCAATTACATCTACTCACAACTAACAGATTGTGAGTGCTTTTGTCAAGGCTTAGCAAGTACTGTTAATGTTGACGGTGCATCTATGTGTGTGTGTGATTGTAATCTCGGGGGCCAGTGCAATCACTGGAGTCCATTGGGTTATTAACTGATTTTCTGATAAAGTTAGACGGCTTGTTTTCACTCCAAAGACGACTTGTTTTCACTCCAAACACACAATCAGGAAATCAAGTCTTACATTACACCCTGTGATTTATGACAAGATCTACAGTATTTGTTTGTTGGTGAAGTTTAAAGAGAGCTGTGTTGGCAGAGTGAGCAGAAATGAGGGTGTATGTGCATCGACATGAGGATGATGCCCCTTATTACTTGGCTTGCAATGCACAGTTCAGTATATGCTGATTTCTGAACAATTATTGGCGCCACACTAAGATCCTTAGTATACAGCAAATTAAGTGCTTGTTATATTGTGAAACAGCATCTGAAACCTTTCTTAAAACCTTTCTTATGCTGAAAGGCATGAAAGAATACTATGAACCCCAACGATGAGAAACCGTGCAAATGTCTACTTGCTTATCCCAGTTTGTAGGATTAATTGTGCTGAGACAACTAAGACACAGAGCTATTATGCAGTTGTGGTTGGACAGCATGTTAAATAACCAAATTCATTTTAAGCATATGGAACAGGCAACACTCGAAATCCAGGGACTTGTGAAACATCTAATTTGATGGTTAGATCTTCTCATGCTCTATCTTATTTAATCATTATCTTATCTATTTAATCTTGTTNCACTCGAAATCCAGGGACTTGTGAAACATCTAATTTGATGGTCAGATCTTCTCATGCTCTATCTTATTTAATCATTATCTTATCTATTTAATCTTGTCAACAGCTTGCAGTAAATTGAATAAACATTCCCCCATAAACAATGTTGCAAGCAAACAATAACAATAAAGAGTGCAAGGGTCAGAGTTCCTTGAAAATATTTTAAATGATGACCCATTTAGAGAAGTGTAAGGAACAGAAAAAAAGCTCAGAGAAAATAGTGGGGATACTTTTCCAAGAGAAGATGAAATGAGATTTATCTTGAGACGATGGCTTTTCAGTCCTAAGCGATCACACACTCACACACATGCAAAGTGTGGAGGCAAGAGTCAGACGGTTCTCACTGTTCCTCCGTACAAGTGAGGGAGGGAGTGTATTTATGACAACGAAGTGCTGGACAAACACACAATGTTTTTGGAGAGCAAATGAACCCTGCTCATCTCCTTTAGCTGGCCTTTATTAAAGCTTGAGCCTCAGATCCATGCAGGCTGCTAGGGTTTCACGGTCCACTTATTACTGTACTTGGGGCTTACAAAGGGAGAGAGGAGAGCGGGAGAGTGGGGTTCAGGGGGACATGATGAGAAGAGATGACTCCCAGCTGCTGGCTCTTCAGATGCAAAGAAAAACAGGCATAGAGTGGCTCACACACCGTCAAGAACTGTTCTGTCACACAGAGTATAGTGCAGTCCTGATGTGTTAACATTACAAGCTCCATAAATCTGACAGTAGATTTGTCATTTGCTACACATGCCTGTGTTTCACTTACAGGGGTGGGTCACTTAGCTGTCCTGGGAGGAAAAAGGTTCTGATCTTAGTAGTTGACTCTATGCCTTAAGACAGTTACTAAACGTGGGATTAACAGAAGAATGTGTTTTGAAACACAAACTGTTTTGATAAACTAATTCTGCCTGGCATTACTACTAAGAAATTATGTCTCTTACAAAAGTGATTAGTATTTTAATTGATTTTTAGACTGCTATATACAATCCCAGTCCAGTGAGTCTTGTCCAATTACAGATTATTATCTTTCAGGGTAGGATGGACACATTCTGTGTAAATCACCTGGTAATACCACCGTTACAGGATGTCAACACTATACCATAAGTGATCATCAACAGACAAAGCAAAATCTACCATTATGGCCAGTCTATACACGCTAACAAGAAGCTAACAAGAACATAGCCAACAATAAAAAGAGATAATGACTCACAAGAGTGTCAGAACATGCACAGAGGCCAACAAAATGGCAAGAAGAGATTACGTGATTATGTGTGTGTGTGTGTGATGACAGGTCTGCTTGGATGTCTTTGATCTATGTTTTATTAGAGGCCTGAGGAAGATGCTGCTGAGTTGGAAAACATGTCATGGAGCTAACATACTCAGCAGGGAAGGTGTGTGTGTGTGTGTGTGTGTGTGTGTGTGTGTGTATATTTGTCTTCTCTCTAAATACCATTACATTACTATGTTGTGTGTGCTTTTGTGTCCAAGTCACTGTGAGAAACAGAATTTGTGTAATAATTCCCCTGCAAGCATTTATTTTCTTATACTAGAGAGACAAATGAGACAATGCAAATATGCATTTCATGTAAGGATACAGTATAACACACATACGCACAAAAACAAAGGCATCAGTCCATCTCTGTATATCTGTGTGTGTTTAAATAGTGCACCTTATGAAATCAAGGGGCGCATTCCAAACCCCATGGACCAACTTTTTTGCACAAACCTTTGACACCCTTAACAGAGCAACAACAAGCTACTCAACATAGGAAGCAAGTAAGAATAACACACACACACACACACACACACACACACACACACACACACACACACACACACATCATACCAAGGACTTGTTAAATAATGCAGTACACTTGCTCTGAGCAAAACCAGAATATAATTAACCATAAAATGAAAACATGTCTTGTTAAACAGCTAGTGATATCAAATAACCAAAAGAAGTGTGTGTGTGCTTCTTTTTAATTGAGTCAGGACGTCTGACACATCGAAGCTTGTCCCATAGCACAAAATCAAATGAGACTGTACTGTATGTACTTTACAGTGCAAGTATGTGATTCTCTCCTTCTTCTGTTGCTCTCTTTGCAGACTGAATAGCTCACTTAGAACATAAACTTTTCCCTGTAGAGGCATTTTACCCTTTTTCTCTTGTCCAGTTACACCTTTCTTTACCTGCCTTTTTTCTGTGCAAAGTAGGTACTTCAGTTTTGGAGTATTTCCTCCCTTCCCCTTAATTTTTTTTCTTCCATTCTTCCTTCCCCTTTTGATCCTTTATCTCAACATGCAGGTAGCTACTTCAGGAAAGACAGGTAGGTGTACTTTACCAGAGTTACTCTTTTCTTCTCCTTTGGTCTACCCAAAGAGCTTTTGTATGCACTGAGAGGCTTTGAGTGGCCATAGAGTGAGTCTGAAGGGATCAGTTTCAA
>JANJYP010015416.1:0-26921 GCA_024605115.1 Rastrelliger brachysoma | reverse complement strand
AATATACTAAGAAAATTAGAGACAACATTAAAAAGTTATAGTACAATATCATTAAAGGGGGCTGAGGAGTAAAAGGCAAACTTGAAATACACATCATTAACATGTCCTTACAAGGCCTTGTAAGACATACAGTACATTATGAACATTATAGTAATAAGCCTATAATCTAACTGAAATAATATTCAACTTACCAACTACATCACTCATGATTTGACTCACTGATTAACACAATTAAATGAATCTCTTGTATACACAAAAAAGGTCCTAAAAACTCTATGTTTAACCTGATTGTGCCTCTAGCTATAGTACAATTTCTTCCAGTAAAGTGAAGGTTTCTATGTCACTCTGAGTAACTGTTAATTCCATTACCCATCTGTGCCACAAAATGTGGCTATCAGGGGTAACTTTGGCATGGAAACAAGGGGTTAGGTCAGTGACGCAGAAGGCCTTTCCATGCATACAGTACATAGACACATATGTTAATACACATTCACACAAATATACGCACATTCACTGCATGCAGACCTGCACTGGAGAAAAGGAACTACCATACAGTTGCACACACGCAAACACACACACACGCACACACTCTTAAGTACAGGTAAGTAATTCAGTATGGGAAATATCTCATACAATCTATTTTAGGCATACCCCTGCATAGTGCCTGAGTCAGAACATGGGCCTGAAGGAGCCAAGCCAATGACAGGGAGAAAGCATTCACAAACCTAAGTTTGAATACTACAAATGACAAAATACCCCATCTAGGTTATGAATCCCCACCCCTCACCTTACTCTTCCTGACCACTGCTCTCAAGGCACTACATGTAGGCGATACTGTGTAAGACCCACTTGTCTTAATTCAATCCTTATCATCTTATATTTATCTTTTTTGTGTCCCCATTGTCTTTGGCCTGGTAAGGACCTTTTCTCTCTTCATTCCCATCATGGCACATTTTAACCCCTGTTTACATCTACTCAAATTCAAATCACCACCCACCATCTGCCCATCAGACATCTAGATCTCGTAGTTCTTGATAGACACAATCAACATGGCACATAACCCAATTTATAGACTAAGGACCAAGGTGTAGAAGCCTATCAAATAATTTCAGACGCCCTTTAATTTTTTTCCGAGGGTAAGTGGGTGATCAGAAATTGAGCATCCGTGTAACTTTTCGGAACCCTCCCCAATAATCTCCCCTATGACAAATCTCAATGGAAGCTGCTCTCTTCATCTGTGCTTGAGGGCAGCTCCCTCTTCTCCCAGAGCCTATAACAGAAGGCAAGTGGACTTCTTGCCACGTTTCTTGGCCTGCAGTGCTGCTCTAGTTGCCATCTCAAAGACTTCCCTCACACCATCTTTGGTTTTGGCAGAACACTCTTGGTAGCCGTAGGCACTGATACGGTTCGCCATCTCCTTGCCATCTTCATATTTAACTGGTTCCTACAGAAACATTTTAGAGAGAAGGTTTTAATTATCAACATTTAAAAGGCTATTTCCAGTCATAATCAATGTTTGTCTCAGAAATCACCTCATCTATGATCTCATACCATCCAACAAAAAAAAAAAACAAAAACATTTTAAAAAGATAATTTTAACCATATTCAAACTTACTCAGCATTGTTCATTTCTGGGTCAGCAAGCAGCACACTTGGTTAATCCAGTTACTCTCAGCCATAGGCGTCACATGACTCACTGACCCGGAAATGAACAATGCTGACATTGCAGTAAGTTTGAATTTGGTTAAAACTGCTCTTTTTAAAAACATTTTTTTTTTCCAAAAATGGACAAAAAATTATGAAACATGCAGCCACAGAACAATTCTGAAATATATCCGGTGCAAAAATGTTAACATTGACAAAACGATCCATTCTTGAACAAAATGTCCACACGCTGCAGTTGGAGGTATGGATATATGAGATGAACTGATCATAGGTGGTGTGATTTCTGAGACAAACATTAATTTAGACTGGAAATGGCCTTTAAACCCACCACTGTGTACACACCAGCAAGTTTTGGACAAAAACAAACAAATAACGGACCTGTTTCATTTTGGCAAGTTCTCGTTTGGTGTGCTCATCATTGCGCAGATCTTTTTTATTACCCACTAGGATGATGGGAACGTTGGGACAGAAGTGTTTCACTTCTGGTGTCCACTTTTCTGGAATATTCTCTACATTAAGCAGAGGGAAAGAGTGCAATAATTAACAACATTTATTAATTTAATAATCATGCGTTTAATGCCCAGTGATGCGAATGTTGCCGAAATAATACCTAAACTATCAGGACTGTCAACAGAGAAGCACATAAGGATGACATCAGTGTCAGGGTAGGAGAGAGGCCTCAGTCGGTCATAGTCTTCTTGGCCTGCAGTATCCCAGAGTGCTAGCTCCACCTGAGAAGACAAAGACAGAGTTACATGGATGGACAGATGTAGGAATAAAATGACCAACCTGTTGCACTGGAGATGTAAAAGGGCCTTGTGAGCATTTATGTTTTAAAACTAGGCACTTAAATCATGTGATCAAGAAAAGCCATATTATATTATTATTATACTTTACGTAGCAGAACAGGAAAGAGACATGGATAAATATTACAATATTACATCACAAAACCTAGCCTAATATTTGTTTAGGTATGGAAAACTATTTTAGAGCATAAACAATTATTTGATCAATAAATTATACAGACAAATCAGATAATGAAAATCAGCAGCTATCTTGATCAATTAATGTTATACTAATATTTTAAGCAAAATTGGCAAAAAGTCACTGATTCTATCCACTCAAATATGAGTGTGTGCAGTATTTATTAGTACAGTAAAAGTCTTTAACCTAAAATAAACAATAAGCATATTAATCATTTATGAAAATAACTGTTAGTGGCAGCCCCTAATTGCAAAGATTGCAGCCAGTGTTTCATGTCTCACCTGTTTCCCATCCACTTCAATGTCTGCCACATAGTTCTCAAACACAGTTGGCACGTAGACCTCCGGGAATTGATCCTTACTGAAGACAATGAGCAGACAGGTCTTGCCACATGCACCATCGCCAACTATCACCAGCTTCTTCCTGATAGCAGCCATCTGTAGAAAAATGACCAAAACAAGCTTATTACAAGTCACTACTTCTCCCAAAAAACACACAAGCATAATTATACAGGCGTTCAAATGATCTTTTCATATAGTGATATTGCAATACGTCTAAGCAGAGGTAACAACTCAGAAAACGATGTGAAGGGTAACAGACTGGTCTCCTTTAATCTTTCGAGTTTCATTAAATTCTAAAGTGCGACAATAATCTACAGTAAAACAGCCCAGCTGGCAACTACCAGCCCAACAGGGAGGGTGCCTTGAAGGTATAGGGTGTAAACAGAGAACATTTCCGTGCTGTGCTCCCTGTCCCGGCTGAAAGGCTGAACAGTGTTAGTCCAGGCCTGTCAAACCAGCTACTGCTAGCAGGAAAGCTAATGGTGTATTCCGTGGTTTGTACTGCTGTCACTCGAGGTACGCTTTCTGAAATTGTAACAACAGTACTCATCGCACTAATGAAATACTTATGTGCCTAAAACAAGAGTCCGGTTAAAGTTTAAAAGCAGTTGCAGAAAAAGCTTACCGTTTGATGTTTCTGTGTCCGCCTTTCTCCTCTTCCTGACCGACTGGAAAACTCCGCCCAGTGTTATCAGATATCGCGAGAAAAATAAGCTACCGAGATCTTGAAAACAAGCTCAAAAGTAGAGTGCCTCTACCCAAAATAAGTGACCAGAAAAAGGAGAAACTATTTATTTTTCTACGTTATCAACTTTTCCCATTTTTTTTCTTGTGAAATAGAAAAATGAATTAACGAAAGAGTACACCTTTTTTACTATGACTATGTATTTTCTTTGTGATACTTAACGCGAATTTTGAAAAAAAAACTCTTTATTTCCCATTTTACCTTAAAAGTAGAATAATGAATTAATGAAAAAAATCAGCAATTTGCATTTATTTTTAACTGTTAATGAACGATATAGTAGCATGCCTAACATGAAGGTGTAAACTACTTTAGTAATCTCAAAATTATTCCTCTCTTTCAATTTAAATAGCCGACTTGTCGGCCAATGCAAAATAACACTTTATTTGAATATGTCNGAGAGAGAGAGAGAGAGAGAGAGAGAGAGAGAGAGAGAGAGAGAGAGAGAGGGAGAGAGAGAGAGTTTTGCTGAGAGGGAGATCGGTCAGTAATAATTAATTGTGTATACTTTATGGTTAAAACCAGCCGCAGGCCTGGAAGCCCACGAAACCGCAACTTCTCATAATTTAAAAGCAATCTCACAAAAACCAAGCCCAAAGCGGAATTGGCGTCCGTCACTTCACTTACATGTCAAAATAGTAGGCCAATAATAATAATAATAATAATAATAATAATAATAATGATAATAATAATAATGAAGACAATTTAAAAATATTTAAAATATGTGTTTTCACACTATTTACAGGATCCTAACCCTGCTGCTCTGAATGTACAGGATACTGTTGTGTTATCAAAATAAAATAATATACAGGAGGGCAACACACAAGATAAGTGCAAGGCACCACATCATCATCAATTCAGTCAACAACATTCAACAGTCAACACAGTCAACAGCAGCTCTTCTTTAATCAAAGAAGCTCTTCAGCTTATTAAAACTTACAGTGGGTGATACTTATTATACAGGGTGTTCCTGAGCTTCCTACCTATACTCTTTTCAGAGTCAGGAAGGAAACCAATATAGGTCCTGCCATTTTTTTTTATCAGTTTGTTGATCTTACTTCTGTCCTCTGACTTCCAACCTCAACACAGGTGAGAAGAAGCACTCATATTATTTACAAGTATCAGTGTTAGATCAGCATGTTACTGTTGTAGCTGATGGATGTGCTGCTACGCTGCTAGCTATTCAGTTACTTTATATACAGTAATCTGGATATTTCAGGATCCCAAATTAGATGATTAATGGGAGAATAAAGAAGAAAAATCTTTTGGACTTTAGGCTATCTCTGTTCTTTGATTCTTGCTGAAATACTGGATTATATAAACATTTATTGAAATTAAACCATGTGAGAAGTATAAAGTTAAAAATCACTATTTGGTGGCACTGTTAACAACTCATAAACATCTGAAATGTGACTCTGACTACACATTGCTTTTTGTAAGATGCCAATGTCGAAGATGTCAAAAAAGTTTAAAATCACTGGTTTCATCTTGAACAGTGTGTTGTATATTAAAAACTTGATATATTATCCAATGTGTGAAATCTTCATCTGAAAAAGTAACTAACAGGAAAAATAAATGTACTGAAGTAGAAAGTACAATATTTCCCTCTGAAATGCAGAGGAGTGAAAGTGGTAATATTGGACAGGACTTGATTAAATGCAAATAAGTAAATGTTACTTTCTACTACTTATAAAATATATGACACAGTGTAACAACAACAGTAATTAAGTCTGCTGCATTAAAAATAAAATCAAATTATCAAACTTGTTCATAGGTCTTTTATTCACAGTTTCAAAGATTAGTTATGCAGTACATTCCACTGTGTTATCGCCCATATATACAAAATAAGTTTTTGTTCTATAGCAGTCGACACAAATGTAAAAAAAAAACAAAACATACATACGTACATGTGTATATACAGATATAAATGATAATTTACTTAAAGGGAAAATATAGCCCGTACTGATATGTTCAAGTCACCAGACAGGAGTAAATACATCCCTGTGCAGGAATATTAAGATAAAAACACAGCACAGATATACTATAGGCTACAGATATTTACTACTTAACTGTAGCTTAAAATATTGCCAAATTACTATTTCACCCAAGATATATATTAATTATTCATGGTTATGTTACCTAGCATGAGTCACAATAATCTTACATGAAGAGCTCTGCATCATGTGCAAGTACATTGCTCACTCCTGTCTGAGAACTGGGGCACAGAGACTCTTAAGGCTATAGTCAGCCTGAGCTGTCTTATCACTGTCATTGAGACTCTTCAACAGCCTCTCCCTTATTTAGAGGGGCCAATCACCTTTTAAAGCCCCCCCTACAGGGCGCTTGGCTTTTCTCTCCTGCTCCTCAGGGTTTATTTGAGGGCATGCTCATTGAGCTTGAGAAGTTCATAGATGCCGGTGTTAAAGCACTGCTGCTTCTATTTGTTTCTATGGACACTGGAGGTAAAGTTGCTCTGATTGGCTGCCTGCCTCAGCCAGTCTGAAGTCTATTTCCTTATGGTGCTGGTGCTGTTGCTGCGCTGGTAGAACAGCACATAGGCTTGATTAGTCTGAAGCTGGTTCTCTGAGACTGGAGTGACACTGTAAATGGGTAGATGCAGAGTGATTATGAGAAACAGCTCCATGTTAATATAGAAAGTGTCTCAATACAGATGATATGTAGCATCTTTGCAATTGGCAGGAAATTGCCTATTAAAACAAAACAATTTGGGTGCAGGGTCTTACCTGGAGTCATTGTAGAAGCACCAACCATTCTCGTCTAAACAGCAGGCTGTGTAGTGACCCATGTTCACTGTCCCAGCATGATTACATATTGCATATAAATCATACAGTACAGGCCCTATGGAGACAAACAGAGACACAGAGAGTTATTAAGTACTATGTGGTGTCACATTTAGTTACATTCTTGTTACATTAAAAAAAACAGAAAAAAATATCAAAATTGAAACATAGCATACGGTATGTAATATGATAATGATGTGTATGACTCTTACGTGTCAAATTATACCAATATACCAATATGGTATATTGACATATAATTTTATATGTCAATATACCAATTTTTCATTGCATTTTATTTCAATAGGTCTATTATTACACATAACTTGCTGTGATCAAATAAAAGTTTTAATTATCAAACAAAAATAATTTTTTTTGTGAAAACTGTACACAAATTGTCATTTATTACAATTCACGCATGATCATTGACATGATCAATTAATCATTCTCCTTGTGTACCATCACACCATGAAACCATAACTTCCACACTTCAAACAGTGGAAGACAGCTGGGCTTTTGTATAACACCATCAGTCTATTCACTGAAAATGTTCACATAGTTAGGCTACTTTAACACATTCATGGTTTCTTTTCTTTCTATTTAATTTATCATAGACATTGACAAGGCCTATTTTTTCAGTTAGGCTACTTTTTCAGCATTATTTACCATTTCAACTGTTGCACGTCCGAAATAATAACCCAAGCACACATAGAGGAATAAAACAGACGTGTCATGGTAGATAAACTGGGAGGAAAGTTTGATAGTTTTACCACAGTCAACAGGTCCGTAGGGCCCGAGGTCCAGGTTCGTGAGTGGGAAGGACACATACACGGTGCTTTTGCTGATAGACCACCTTGACGTTGTAAAACGATTCAGATCTGATTGAGATTGTTAAGCGACATCATAATTTCCTTCATGTAAACATAGCTTGCGAATAAAATTAATACATATAGAATGTTGTCAAGGATACGGATCACAATAACCTGGGGAAACCTCTGGATAGAGAGCCGCTTGGTGCATTCTGTACGCCTGTTACACCTTTCACACATCTGAAACACAAAAACAAATGCACACTCAACTCAACATTTCAAAATATTTGCTATACACAGGGTGATGTGTATAACTAATCCCTTGCGACAACTGGGTGAATCTTTTTGCATATCTGCCATTTATGCGTAAGAAGATGGGTAAGAGCAGGTAACTAGGGTTCAGACGAGCACCTTCCATCAAAGAACTATGCCAGTTCGTATCTACAGTTACATTTACTCCCACTTTACAATAAATATATGAATAGACCACCAGTTTAATTAATGAAATTGTGAATTATGGACTACAAACTGATAAAAAAATAATCATTATTAGACAAAACCACCCTTAGCTCACTGCTCTCAACAAGAACTACAAAAAAATCATTGACCTTTGACCCTAACATTCTCTATGTCAACTCACAGGGGAATTCTCCTTGTCCAGTTTTTCCTCCTGAGAGAACAGGTCCAGGCAATCCCTCAGCGTGACCTCTCCAGAGAAGCTCTTCTTGGGGATGGGCAGCGACAGATCACAGAACACATCAAATGTGTTGGAGTAATGGGAACACACTGAACAATGCAGTGAGCTCCGCAGCTGGCCCGAGAACAAGTCTGTCAAAAGGGTAAAAGGCGACGATAGTGGCAAGAAAAGTCAGTGGTTGCCTAAACTATACTCATGTGGCAGATGAGACTGAAGAATATTGGATTGCTTTCCTCACCTACTATTCTGCTGTCATCCCTTTCTAAGTGTTTCTTCCACATGGCAGCAGCTTCTTCTGAAATCCTAAAGGACCATTATATATAAAAGAGAGAGAACAAAATGTGTTCATGTGACTGGTTTCAAAATGCGAAGGATAGATCCTCATTTCCATAGAAAACACACACCTAAATCGGGTAAATTTTTGTTCAGGCTCCTTCCCTGTTCGTCGAACATATGGTCTGCGGTTGATTTCTGTGTGCAGCTTGTCCAAAAGGAACCTGAGAAACTCCTGAGCATCCTGTTGACTGGATTAAACACCAACACAAAGACACACAGAGATTCTTTATTGTCATTATTATAGACAGCTACTTCTTTAGAAATCTCCAGAACCAAATCAAACATGAGCATTTGTACTGGTGGCAAAGTAGGTTACAGTTAATCTCTTGTTTTTAAAAGAGTTTTGCTGACACAGACGTGGATAGCATAGTGAGTTGAATATCATATTGTTTGGGACCAGAAAATGTGTCTGCCATCATAAATATACAAAGTAGTTAATACACATATCTTCTTACCTAAATCCACTGAAGTAAGGCACCGCTTCTCTGAAAACATTGTAAAAATGTCGTGGATTTACAACTGTGTCTCCTTCATTTACATCCCAAAAACCTGACAGCACCTGAGAGAAAGCTGGTACAGGAAGACAAGCAGCAGTGAGAAAATGGGAAAACATAACATGGATGTGAAAACAGGCAGGGGAGAGGAACATCTGGAAAGAACACACCTTCCATAAGTTTTGCTTCCTCTTTTGAGAACTTCTCCTGCCTGTAAGACTTGAGGAGGCAGTAGTCCCGTAGGCCGTGTGTGTGAGACAAACACTGGACTATTGCATTCAGGAAACACTATAATGGAGACAAAGCATATCAATTATTCTGGTAATTCTGAGAGTATTTCTTTAATTAACTTTGTTTAAATAGCACCCTGCATCATTCAACACTTACTGTGTTGCCAATGTTTCTAAGGCCAACTCTTCCACTTCCTAAGGTGAGCTGCTCTTTCTGTAAAAAAGAAAAGAGGAGCTACTGACAAGTTATACTAAAATGTTCCATCTAATTTCAGTAGGAACAGCTTATCTTTATTTGTCTAGGTAGTTGGTAAAATAATACACATACATGTTACATTGTGTGTCCTACTATTTGACCCCTGGCTGTCTTTGTACGACATGTTACTGTCACTTCGCCCTAGACCCGCCGTGTCAGTGTGTGTACAAAATAGGTAGGACAGATTTAGCCTTCTTATCTCATTAGCATAACAAGAAAGGCTAAAAGGAGGTCAGCCTCAAGCATTCATCCTATTAGAGACCAAGGAGTGCTGACAGGTGCTTAAACACGTGTGTATTGATGTGTACTTTCCATTAATTCCTTTGTACGATTTCTTTGTCTGTGTTTACATTTGTCTCATGAGTGTCCCATAAATGCCATATAAAAAAAAAACAGGATGGGCAGATGTTCTGTCGTTGCATCACTACCAAGCAGCTTAAATGAAAGTTATATGTGATGTTGTGTGGTGCACACCTCATCGTCAGTAACCAGAAGCAGGCCCATCAGCGAGGTGTAGAGGACAGACTGCGAGATGTCAGTTGTCTCTCTTTGGAGGCCGTTCTGGGACACCAGGCTTCGACACAGAGCCTCACAAGAGCTCTCCAAATTGACACCACTGGCTCCAGGCATTCTATTTTGCTGGTAAACCTCAGAGGTGTCAAGCAAAAGTGACCCTGAGACAGACAAAGGGCTTCCCCAAGAAATGCAAAGCAGGTGGTTTACAACTCTGACTGGATAAGTTGCACTTTCTCAGCTTTCTCACATGCAAGGTCAAAGGTGAGCAGAATGTGGTGGTACTTCATAAGCTGCCTGACAGAGAGAAAGAGTCCTCCGGTGTTAATGAATGATGCACAATTGGTTATTTAATCCTTTCTTTCCAGGAAAATGCAGTGGGATGTCATTCACAGCTGAGGGAAAGAGAACAGGATTAATTTGTGAATGACCATCTACTTAAAGTAAATCCTTTTCTTGAATAGATTGAATCAGTCTATTCTGGCACACAAGTCTTTCTTGTAATTACGGCATACAGTACAACTTGAAAAGCCATGGTCTGACAAAGATCTTATTGAATCCCAATACGAACATAACAGCCTCAGGGCATATTATAAAAAAGAAATTTTTGGATACCCAGATGTTATTGATTAATCTGTACTGACTGAAGAATATGTAACCCATAAAAGACATGCCAGTCTCACAACCAAGATACCAACTTTGTCTTGTTCTCTGCAGGTACAAGATACAATCTGACAAATAAAGTAAGTTTGCAAATAATGCTTGACATATATCGTCGCATTCACAAATAAACAGAGCAATTTGGACTCACCTGATCACTTGGTCACTCTATCTGTGGACAAACTGTCCCAACCAAACTGTTCCCATCACCTGCTGAGCTGTTAAAAATGCATAAGGGGACATCTACTGTTTCACTGTGAGTCTGTAGGCTAGCACTGAAAGTCTACCTCTCTCCTCTGCCCTGTCACTGGTGTCNGAGAGAGAGAGAGAGAGAGAGAGAGAGAGAGAGAGAGAGAGAGAGAGAGAGAGGGAGGATAATCATCTCTAATCTTTTCTCTGTAGACCTTGTAGGCTATACTTAGACTTTTCTTTGTGTACTTTTCATGAGTACTCCAATAAACTTTTAAGTGTCAGTTTATTAAAAATAACAACAACAAGAACAACAACACAGTGACAACATTAACATTTCACGTTAATACACATTCAATAATACTGTTGTCAAGCTGTACGATACAGAGAAAGCAAGAAGAGAAACTTAACCGTGTAGAAAAAAATATGCATGTGACTAAGCACAATTATCAGTCCGCATTTTATTTCCAGCATTGATAACATCAATGTACACATATAGGCACTCCACACGCCCCCTGCTGATCCGTCCAGCAGTCAGCGACATGTGTGGTCTGCCATTTCAGTATCTGAGCTGAGGCTGAGATCAGCTATGTGATACAGGCCAGGATCAGTTTGGGGAGAGAGATGCGACTGTCTGCTGTGAGCATTTCTATCTCGAGACTGGATAATTGCTTGGCGAAGACAGGTGATCCACTGCTGCTTGCTGAAGGAGTCGTTGGCTTGCAGGCTGTAAGAATAAGCTTTGGAGCGCCCTCTGCTGCTCACACGGAAACAATTCTTCACTAGAAGAGGGAAGGACAGACAGACAAGAATAAGAATATTGAGTACAAGAGATTGTAGGTTTCACTTCAGCTAATGTGCAGGGCATTGGGTAGTAGTTGTAAATCAGTACCTAATGAAGTAAATTTAACATAAAACAACAAAAAGTATCTAGGTCATGTATGCATACACAAATAATCATCTACATCTTTCTACATCCCTGTGTTAATATGATTTATATACTACATATTACCTTTATCATTTCCTCCAGTGAAGGCTCCCCTGAAGCTGCTCCCTCCACCAGCTTCCCCATCTGGGATCTCCTCTAAATTTAACAAGGCATTGGGCAGAGGTTGTCTATAGACACTGAACACCTGACCTCCATCTTTGTCCTCCCCAGGTCTGGTTAGCACTAAAGCTAGCTCAAACAGAAACACATGCAGTTTCTGACAGAAGAGACAGACACACAAAGGGAGAGATGCGGCTTTACAAAAGATATTCAGACAGACATTGCGGAATTAAGATGTAAAAAATGATTATGATTTTTAGGCCATTTGTCACATAAAACTGTATATTAGAAATTCATAAATTGTAATACTATGTTTATGTATATTTAATACTGGTGCTATTTATTTTAAGTGATGCAGGTCTAAGGACAGAAACATAAATAAATAAATACATTGTTAGCATTGTACAGGATATCTTGGTTATTTAAAATACAAGGTACTGTACTGCACTGCACTCAAATGAAGGATCTAAAACTGACAAACTACAAACAAACTGACGTTGAAAATCAATCAGTGGGAAATTAGAAGAGCACAACAGCTCCAAAATGCTACCTGTCCCTTGTTGTTTTTGAGCTCGCCATGGCAACAGAGGAAGCGGGACTCTTGGATCTCTGATATTCTCTGGCTGTCTTCGAGGTAGGATAGGCCACGCCTGTAAAACTGACACTCAGCTTCTCCAGTCTTCTTGTTAACCTCCGCCACGATCTTCTGGATCAACTCCATCTGAGCAGAACAAAACACAACATAGAGGCCTTTCAGAGTTGCTTAAGTTTTCCCTACAAATATGATACATTTATAAAAAAATTCAAACACCATATATGTACATGGGCCTTATATGTCTGTAGTACGACACTGCTGGCATGTCAAATGGCAAGAATGTCTTCTGCACAGCAACACATTTTCCATTTCTCCTTTGCTTTAAATAATTTGTGCCTCTCCACAGGATCACAGAATACTGAAATTCCTGTTTTATTTCTGCCATGTGTAGGCAACAATCTGCAATGTACAGTTGATTTTAAAAAATGATATTAGCTTAATCTAAATGACTTGATTCCCCACACCTGGAGACTGATGGATGTCAGTGAGTATACACTATGTTAAAACCCACAAATCCTAAATGTCAGTATATAAATGTAGATAACTCCAGTCCTAGACATTAATAATCTGTATTTGGGTATTAGAATCTACAGAGTCCAAAAGATAGATGTTGATTTTCATACTAAAAAAAGTGAATTTACATGATTATTATTATTAAATTAATAATAATAATAATAATAATAATAATAATAATAATAATAATAATAATAATAAATGAGTGGTATTAATACTGGGCTATAAATGCTAAAAACTCTGGTATATCTAAAGCAGCAGACTGTGCACACAAAACATTCATATCTGAATTACACGGTCTACAATGCGATGTTTATTATTGCCATGGCAACCAGTGAATTGTGGAGACATTGAAGTGCATTTTATCTGCTCGCATCTCAGCACGCTCAGAAACTTGGCATAATGAGGAGTCAGAAAGTGGTGACATTTCGATTCTGTAATAATGTTGAATAAGTGAATGTGTGTTTATTCATATTCATGTGTGGGTGAATGTCTCAACTCACAGCATCAGGCAACACGTCCTCATCAGGGTGCTCTGGAGGTGTGCACTTTTGAATCTCTCTCAGCAGCAGTGGGTATTTGACCAAACGGCTTCGAGGGAGATCCAGGAAGTTCCACAGGTCTAGCTTCCTGCTGAATGAGGACTCCTGACACAGGCGCAAGAAGTGCTCCACTCTCTTCTCCTGCTTTTTCTGGTCCAGCAGGGCTTTGGCTCCCACCTGGTTACAGCAGTATGTAACATAGGCCTCCAAGCAAGGGAACTGCACAGAAGAGGCAGGGGAGGAGAATACATTTCAGATAAGAGAAGAGACAGACGAAACTAAACTCAGTCACTCTAGTTTAGAGAGCAACATAGTAGAGTAGATACAGGAACTGGGGGTTGAAAGTGGTTTGTGCCCTTTTTTATATATCTCTCTCAGTCCTTGGTTTCCATGGAGGTACTCACCCAATTCATCAGAGTATGCCCCACCTCTCCCACTGTTTTCTCTGATCCCCTCAGTCGCTCTAGACGTTCCAGAAGATCTGGTATGAAATAAAAAGGACAGGTAAACAAAAAAAAAACTCATCAGTTTTTTTTCAACTTACCACATATGAAGAAAATTATATTAACAGTATGCAACCATGAGTGAAAGAATGCACCTCTAAAGCATTGCTTTTCAAAGTTTTTTTCAGGCTTTACAACATAGTTAGAATCTATATTGCAATATGAACAAGATAATTCTTCCAATATAATAAATGCATGTGTGGCAAATGTGAGCAGAATCACATTTAAAATAATCAAATTGATGGTCAATGCAATAAATTAGATAAAACTCTTCAAATGTGTAAAACAAAACATTAAGCAATAATCATTTCATAGTTTATCATTTGCATGGAATCTTATTTATAGCATGAAATGACTACACTCAAAGTCAACAAAGGATAATATTTTTTCATCACCAACCAAGCCCACACCCACGTCAATACACAGAAAATAGGGATAATGGAAGTGTGCAAAATATATTCACCTTCATGGAGAGGAATGAGGGAATCCAGAGTACCAAAGATCTGCCCGAGCTCACTCTCTGTCATGATGTCCAACTTCAACATTGGCTCGTAGTACACCTGACAGCACACACAGAGTAAAGGTATACACAAAAGTGAATTATGTGTTAGAAGTGTATGGATGTGTATTAAACCAGTGTCAGGACAGCAGGAAGGACTGATGTTAAATAACAGACATGAGTACTGTGGATGTATTTAGAAGATGTGTTAAGCACCTTTTTAACCAGACTAAGGTCTTCAATAAGCTGTCTCTCTCCTTGAGTCAGCTCATAGATCACCTGCAATAGAGTGACAACTGTTCAACAACTGCATAACAACATTTAAAGGCAAAAACAAATAATTGACACACACACTTGCACAAGATGCAAACACACAGGACAATGTGAGCTCTGACAGCTGATTGTTCAATAAAGGAAGTTGAACCTCCAGTGCCAGCTCACATCCTCTTTCATAATCTCCATGTAGAGCAGCTTCACAGAAATGAAGAGTAGGCACTAGTAACCCCACCCCCTCACTGCAACCACAGTCCCACAGGTTGACCCACATAAACATCCACCACTCATCAAAAAAAAAAAAAAACATTACATTAAGTCCCCTGCAGAATGTTTAGTTTCTGCAGTTGCCCATCACACCTCTTGACGTTTGATCTCCTTAGCAGTGAGGTCATTGGTCTCTGCGGTGTCGCTCCAGCACTGGCTGTTGCGTCGCCGTGGAAAAGATGAGGCCTTTGAGCGATTGCGTAGGGGAGCAGGGGGCAAAGGTCGTGCCTCTGTGCGGAAACTGATAGACCGCTGTAGGAAGAGTAATATACTTTAATTTCTACAAGCACAAGCCATTAATTCATCATCTTGTAAAAACAACAGGAATGTGTTCGTGCATTCTTACCGAAATAGACTGTCCAATGCGTTTAAGAGCAGGGGTCTTTACTGGTGTGATGACACCTGTTAGGCTATTGGATTTCGCCACAGGTTTGACCCTTTTATTACTAGGCTCCTAAAATTAAATCAGAATTGAAACAATGAAGCTTTTACATGTCTACACAAAAGATCTATACGCTTATGGTGCCTCAGTTATTACTGGCTGTAGGACAAATGCAATTGAAAACACATTCGGCATCTGCAAAAGACCAAACTTCACCTCTGAATCCTTCATGTGGTCAGGCATTATTTCATCATCTTCTTCCTCTTCCCCTTCATCCTGATAAAACAAGGGCCAAACATAAAAACAGAATTAGTTTGGTTTTTTTTGTTTTTTTAAAAGTGAACTTGATTAAGACATAAGAGAGTTTAGGAAAGTGGAAAGATAGATGTAGAGAGGTGTGAGATGTTGCATGGCGGTACAGATCTCTCATTTCCTGTGTGACTCTTTCAAAGAGGAAGAAGGTTTAAACTGTGGCTCTGTAGTAAAATACAAGATGTCTGCCTGTTTTTTGCCAGACTATAACCACATCAGCTGTACATGCAGTGTAGTAACAGGGTGGTACAATTAAATTAATAGCAGTAAAAGAAATGTTTCTGTGCATCATTGAGTATGATAAAGATTACAGCAAATCCAAAAAGCAGAAAAGCAAAAAGCAAGAAATTATATAAAGTGTATTTTTAAGTTTGTGCATTCAGAGAGCTTCCGTGGCTGCACGTTTGAACACCACGTTCATGTCTCTCACTCAGTTTTGCACATTGCGGTCACAAAGGTAAGGTTGACTAACTTCCGCTAGTTAGAGAGACACACAGAGACACTAAAATGAAGCAGGGCAACTGAAACAAAAAGACTTTTATGGCGTATGTGAGAAATCACTAACCTCTGCGATTCTGGTCACAGGATCAGGAGCAGGGTCTTGTTTTCTCTTCTTCTAAAAGCATAAATTTATTGAAAGTGAGTCTAGGTTTTTAGGTAAGAGTTCAGATAGGCTGCATGGCAGGAGGACAGAGGTGATAGAAATCAGGCAAGTAATGTAACTTACCCCAGCATGATCATAGATGATGGAGTGTGCTTCTCCTGGTGCTGCAGTCCTAAAAAGGCAAAACAGTTAGTGGGCAACAAGTAAATATTCATACACACTGAGATAAATCTATTTTTAAAAAAACTAAAAACCAAATGAGATCCTGGTAGTGTGTGCCTAAATAACATGTTTGTCAGATGCTTCAAGTCATATAGCAGTACATTACATATTACTGAAGACTATCATATATTCTCATCATTCTTCAATGGGCACTTAAGAGTAATACCAAGGGAATACGCATTATCATGATGCTAGATGTCTACCACCTTTAAACAATATATATGCCTCCAACATAGTAAAATGAAACATTTTTAGATGTTACTGTATTTCAAGATAACTGTCACCAGAAAAACATAACGATCAATGTGAAACACATACCAGGAAGTTCTCGTTTCACCAGTCTCCTCCACTTCCATCTTTTCTTATTCTTTCAACACATCTTCAAAAATCCATTACACATTCTCAAAGTGAGAACTGTTGAGATAATCCAAATTTACACCAAAATTAGCGTACAGCGAGCTATTTGCTGAAGCTTATTCAGAGTTCACTGCGCTTCTTCCTCCTCACTTTCTTCCTCATCTCAGAGTCAACCACATCCTTTAGGGGTTGCACCTATACATGTATCCGCTCTTCTCAGGAAGAGTTCACAACTTGACTTGTGCAAACATATCACTCCAGCCTAACTGGATGACAGAACATTTAATAAAAAAAAAAAAAGATTGCCAAGCACCTGACCAAACATACTACCATAGTGCATGAAACAAAAGAGGAAGTGGGTACATTTTAAACTACCTCAAAGTGTTCATGACGGAGCGCTTTAAATAACCAAAAGTACATTTTTAATGAAAAAAATAATTCTTGCAACCTCCATTTAAAAAAAAAAAAAAAATTAAATCTGATTATGGATTTTATTGTACAACGCTCTCAAGTAGGCGTTGAGCTGATTCAGGTTATGCTTCCCGGATATGCTTTAAAATGAAACTTCTGATTAAAGAGCCAGAACCAGGTCAAACAGGAAAACCCTTATGAATATGTGACACGCACAATTTCTTGTTTGTCAAATGTTAAACCAGAAGTGACACATTAGGCAAGATACATGACCACATTTCCGCCATTACTTTACAAGAAATAACACATGAGTCAAGTAATTTTTTACATCTTTATTCACTATCACACTAAGTGCTCCCATATCAAGATACATCTCGTTGCCTTGCTCTTATACTGTAATGTCATTTGGAGTTAACAAAGTAGAAAGAAGACAGTTTATGATCTACAAGGTGTATGAGCAAAAAACTCAGTTTGCCCCACCTCAAAATAAAATAGAAAATAACAAAACATGAAATATAATGAGAATAAAGAGAAAAACTGATGTCATGTGCAAGAGCCCCTCCAAAGCCACAGAGTGCTAGATGAGGTTGGAGTAGGGGTGCTGGAAATATCTGGTGACTCCTCAAACCGGCAAGGGTTCCTATTCTGCCAGCATAAGACACTCAGATAATTATCCAGTCAGGAGAGGCGGTCGAGTCAGGTTTAATTGTCTTCAGGTTCAACGGTTTAATATTTGGAGTTTTAGGTAAAATTAAGGGCAGTGATATGGCCTTGGGGCAAAATTGATTCTCATATGTGTTACTATATTTGGGTTTCTTGGCTGAAGTTTACTTATGAGGTGCATCTTTGAAAAATAAAAATGAAACAAAACAGTAATGTGGGGCCAGGTCTAAGAAACAGGGGTTGGAAGAGGGGAAGAGAGCAAGTAGAGTGGAATGGAGACAATTTGCTGAATTTAAACATTCCTCCTTTAGTTCTCAAGAGTGTCAGGATGTTTCAAAGGGACACTACTTGGGTTATCGAGAACCAAGAGATCTAAGGCTTAGAATTTAACTGAGCAAAGAGGTTCTGCCACTGAGAAACATTGGAGGTCCGCTGTACATGCTCCCTTCCTCCGGTGACACCCCTGTTCTCACAGCTGAGCACAACTGGATTCCTAACACACATACAGGTATCCTTAAGTCAGCTTACTGGGGCTATGTACACTCAGGCACAGGTTTACACAAACCACAGGCCTAAAAAAAAAATGATTGATCCAATACAGCTGACCTGGATCAACCCACCCACCCCAAAATTCCCACCTCAACACATCACTTAGAACCCCCCCTCCCCCCAATAACTCCCACCCTCCTGTGGGTGGGTTTCAGTGTGGAGCTCAGCGGATGGTGTATCTGACATAGGGCACTTCCACGTCTTCGTCTGACAGGTCGTTACAGCACAGCTCAAACACCAGGGCTTTCACATGCTTGCCCAGCTTCTTTTTAGACACCTTAGTCACAATCTCTGTCATCCTACAGGACACACAGAAGAGGAAGACCATGAACACCATACCAATGAACAAATCCACCAGTCAAACTTTAAATGCCTCAGGCTAGAGAAGTAGGTGTGTGTGTTGTACTCACGGCAGGTCCAGTCTCTCTTTGAGTTTGGCAGCAGGCATGAAGAAGGAATAGAGCATGGACACTCCCTGAGAAAGCATGGTGATCTCCAACTTATGCTCATTCTTAAATAAAGAAAAAAGAACACAACAGAAAAACAAGGTTTGGTATTGCACATGGAACCACATTGTGACAAACTGAAAACGCAAATCAAGGGGGACTTACTTTAAAGTAGTCCAGGAACTGTCGGAGTGTCATCTCCTCCCCGTTGGGCTGCATCCCCGTGACCTCGAAGCGATCCCACAACGTCCATTCAATTTCATAGTACTGGAAAAGTAATGTTTGGATAACCAAACATTAATGTCAGCCACACAGAAAGAGGTGATACATTTTAATCAAATAATATGCTAAATGTCAAAAGAACACTTCATAAGTTAAGATTTTTCTCCTCAGCACACACTGACACTGTCAGCATGAGAAGTTGAGTTGAACTCACTTGCACCCAGGCAGACGCACTGCATCTGCCTGATGCATCAGTATTAGCATGGCTGGATCATCATTGGAGCTCTAAACATTTGATGACTACATTTGAGTTGCCTTTTACAGATGACACTTGAAACACATTGGGAGTATTAATAGCAAAATATTTGTCCTGCAGTTGAGATACGTTAGATGTTGAATACAAGCAGTGACAGAAATGCGCAGCTGCCTACCTTGTGTCTGGGAGCGGCGATAGGCTCGGAGAAGGCAAAGAAAGGCAGGGCCAAGTTCATGAAGCCGTTCTTGTATGACTCGAGCTTTTTGTGTCCTTGGATAATCTTGAAGAGCTCCAGGCACACCAGACCCACCACCGCAGCCGTGGTCGTGGCGATGGCAGGAATGATCTTGCCAGCTATCAGTTTGCTCTGGATTGGATCGTGACAAGTGCCAGCATAATGAGAAAAAAAAAAGGATACGGTTCATTATTATTTGAATAAATTGAAACAAATAGCTGAAAAGATGTTTGACTTGATACATTGTTTTCCATAATTTGATATCATTCCAACCCACAAAGTCAGCTTTGACTTTGCAGACAGCCAACACTGTAACAAATGTCAAATCCACAAAGTCAGATTTACTCATTAACAGTGGATGCTACTGTCACAGAACCATTTTCCTTCATAATTATAACAGAAAAACCATAAATTTCAAGATGGCATCTAAAGCATGGGATATGAAAGATCAGGAGTGGATAGATAATCATTTCACCCATAGGCGTTAGTAGATCCTAATGTGTTCTTTCACCTTGTGTCTGTCAGTCGGGGGAATGTCATAGTTCTCTGCTCTCAGATTGGATGCTGCCACGATGAAGTCCATGTGGAAGTTGGTGTCGTCATCCTGTTAAAGAAAAATCCCACCAGTCACACAAACAAGGACAGTGGAGGATGAAGACCATCATTAGACTTGAGGCAGTTAGAGGAATGTGGATATTCAAAGAGAGATGTGTACCTTCTCAAAGTCAATGGCGCAGAGTTTGAACTGAGAAGTCTCAGGAGTAGGCAGCTGTGCCTTCAGCTCCTCCAATCTTGAGTCATCTAAATACAGAGATGAGGTTATGCATGTCTCTCAGTACTCATGACTTCAGTATATAGCTATTAGAGACAATTGCATACAAGACATAAGCTGAATATATGACATCTCCAAAGAAAGATTTGCATCTTACCAACAGAGGAATTGCTATTTTGTAGCTCCTGATCAGACACGTGGATTTTAACCCCTGAACGCGGAGTAAAGGGTGGCACCTTTATCTCCTGCAACAGCTTGACCACACCTGCACGATCAGTGCTGCCTGGCAGGCCGTATGTCTGGGCAAACAGGTTGGCTCCCGCCATTATATAGTCCATGTGCAGGTCCTACCAAAAAAAAAAAAAATTCTGTTAATATTGTGAGACTGGATAAACTAGTTCAGAGCAAGTAGTCCTTTATGTAAGTATAAATAATGCATCATGAATGCATACTTACATTGCTAGTGCTGAATTCTAGGGGGTGAGGACATCTTTTTGGGCCAGACCAGAAGGGGGCACCAGAGCTGGTGAGCTGTGAATCACAGATCATAAATGAATACTTGGCCACTAAAACTAAAAGCTGGGCTTGGAAATGGACAGTTTATAATAATGATCAAACAACATGTCCCATTATGTTTTTAAAAGTGACCAAAAAAAAAAATTGCATGCGTTTATTAGGTGAAAAAAAAAGCTCCACACTATGTCACATCAGACCACTCTACATATTATTTGCTTTAGGATGAAAGTTGAGTGACACCGCAGCTGCCAACGTGGAACACCAAAAGTGAATGTTTATTGACAAAAACATTGATTCAATAATATCTAAAATTGATAATGGTTTGACCTAACAAACCCATCTGACTCAATCCACATTTTTAGTGTTTTGTCTTTCTAAAACAACTTTTCTCAAAAATCTCCTGATGCACACACGCAGTGAGAAGCACATCAGGGTGTGCATGTGCCACAGCAGCAGAGACACAGAGACAGATCCGCTAACTCACATCTTTTACATTTATGATAGAGAACAAAGTTTGAGCATCTATATAATAAGGACCTATCCAAAAGAATCACCTGGCTGTCATCCTTCTCCAATTTTCAGTGTGTCAGACCATGGCAGCAACGCTACATTAGAATAATTAAATAAACTAGAAAAGCGCTCTCAAATGCGAGACAGAGCCCTGTTATCACTGTTAGCTTGCCTGTGTTAGGCTAGCGGGTGCTGCTACAGGTATGTTCAGGGTCAAGTCAGACAGTGGGACACAGTGGTTTCAGCCAGCCATCCTGCAGCTACACAATATGGCCTATATTTTTTCAGCGTGAGAAATACAATGTGTGGCAGGAGTCTATGAAAAAAAGACTGTAAAGAGTGACTTTCAGCTTCAATGCACGACACTGAGAGCTCTAAGTTAGCCTACTCCTCTGATGACAGACTGAAGCTGACAGCAAACACACTTCACTGCTCTGCAACGCAACTGCACTGACACTGCTTGAGTCTTAATGCGTTGTTATTATTATGAATTTCATCCAAATCAATAACTTTTTGAGTTATATTGCCAACAGACAAACAAACCTTAACAAAACCATTACCTCTTTGGCAGAGGTAATAGTAAGGATTTTGATTGACAGTCAGTGTTATAGTTATATTTACTGTTCAAACTGCTCTGAAACAGATTCAACAATATCTCTGTCTTTGTCCTTATAGTTGTGGTGTGGTGTATGACACTGTAAATGATTGAGACGTTTTACCAACGTTTAACAGCGCAGACCAAAATTGTGTGCCTGGCAAGGTGGGAGCGTGGTACCATGCTGTTATCCATCGTGATTCAGTTATCAAATCAAGAAGTGATTTTTATTTAAATCAATACAATCATGATGTGTCCAGTTGCAAGCATTGCTTATGACAGAACACATCTTGATTTCAAAACATATTTTTTTCTTCAGAATCAGTGGGTTTAATGTATACCTGATCTGGGGGAAAGTTGTGCAGTAGCTGGCGGATGTTGTTGCTGTATTGACACTGCCAGTGGTTGCGTGCCCAGGCTACACAGTCTGCCCAGCTGTGGGGGCAGTCTGTGACGAGACTCTTGTAAACAGCCTCCAGCACCTCCACAGGCTGAGCTCCGGGAAGTTTCAGTGTACGTTCCATGAATTTAGGATCTCTGCAAGGACAGCGCAGTCAGGTCAAAAGAAATAGCTTTGGCTCAATGTAATCTCACTGGTTTTTATGAGACAAACAATGTGCATATGTGCAGGTGACTATAGTCAACTCACGAGAGGTACTGCATGGCATTCTCTGGTGGCTGTTTGAAAAGTCCCTCAAACTCATCACGGGCCCACTAAAGAGGACAATATTGAGAACAAGATGAGTAAATATTATTCACGTGTGTAATTGAAATATAGCATGTGCAAAAACAAAAATCTTTTTTTTTTTCAGAATGAGGTTTTAGCATTATCTAGGGCTGTGCAACAACAATTAGTCACTTATTTCTCCATTAAATCATCATCATTTAATCAGTTTTGCAGTTTGAACAAAGGATTCAATTTCCATTGAAAATTGTTATGACATGAGAAATTCAAAACTAGTTTCACAGTGACTTTGTGAACATCATAAAATAGTAGTTGCTTTTGTGATTATTATTTATAGTGTGCTTGCCCAGTCCTCAGCTTGTATTTGTCTAAAGTGTATTTACTGACCTGCAGTGTGTGTTCAATGGCATTTGGGAAGTTCTTGAGGGTACAGATTGGGATGGACTTCTCAGGTGGGTCTTGGCTGGAGCTGTAGGACTCTGTGACGAAGGGGATCACGACTTGGACATTACCTTTGGTACCAAGAGTACCAGACTCCAGTAGGGGTTTGCGGTAGTACACACACCTCCGATCCATGTACATACCTGCACAAACAGCACAAATAAAGTTAGTTTACATAAAGTACAGAAGAAGAAGTTTCAAACATCAACGTAATAAATCAGATTATCTAGTGAGTAAGGACTGAAAATAATTTAAAATTTCCATTTTCCTTACGTGCATCGACATTGTCCAGTGCATTGGCCACACCATCAAGGCTTTCAAAGAAGTCGTCATCATAGATCCTCTCAGTGTCAGGGCCTACCCTGTTCTGGTGGCCTGTGATCTTGATGGATGGGTTCATCTGTTTAACTGCTGCAGCAGCTGTGTCACTCTTCATTTTCTGTTGGCACATAAATATCAATGTTATTAACCAAGATCAAATGCTGAATACAGCATTTATACTGTTCAAATAACTCAAAACTCAAAAGAAGCAGAAAACTAATAATGGAATAACTGTAAAATGGACATTTTAACAATTACAGCCTATAGCACGTTTGTCAGTTGTGAGATCTTTATAGTACCGTCATGATAACTGGCCATGTGATGCCTACTGCATCACACTAAAAAATATATTTAAAAAACACAACTCAATGGAGAAAAGTTGAAATGTCTGCCTCAGGATGTTCTGGACACCCGGCCACAAAACCTTAATACTGCCTCACATGAACAACAAGAAGGATGCTATAGGCTGCACCTGTCGGTTACATCATCATGCACATTTTCTGTACTTTGTGGAGCAGTGAACTCCAATAGTAACACACAACATCAGCTAACACACACTGCAGCATTAAACAGTTATTTCCTTCACCTTAGAGTTGGATTAACCTCAGTGTGCACCTCTCAGTGTGTTGGGCAGTGATGACACCCAGAACTAAATGCTGCATAGAAACTGTATGCTGCACACGTTATCCAAACTTTGCTATTCTTTCTCAAAAATCAAAGATGTAATGTCTATATAATGTCTCTGTGTAGATCAACTGTGTCACAGTCAAGACAAGAGCTGTAGTTTAGGAACAGTCAGCAGTGCATGAGGAGATGAGCAGGTTGACTTCAGGTAATCTAGCACACCTTATTTTTCTATGGTAGCCTAATGAATCAAACTTAAAAGTCAACATCAAATACAGCAGAATTAATACTGTGAATATAGTTTCACAGACATCGTTTTATTTTGTCTATGCTAGTAAAATCATTAACCCATTCTCACCAACGTCTGCTCCATGAACAAGAAACTTCACTCTAAAACTGTTCCTGTTAATGCTGAGCAGAGAATCTAGCAGTCAAAAGTAGAAATTTTATCCATTACAATTATTTCTTCTCAATGCACAATTTGTACACATGTTGCCCCTGAATAAACTGAAGCAACCATGTTCCAAATAAAATATAAATACAAATGTCTACAGATGTCTACTACTGTTAAATTGCTTGATACAGCAGCAGCATTATTTGTCTATGGCAAATCTCCCTCTGAGAAAATAAATTCTAATCTTTATCACACTTAGAAATAATACTCAGTAGGATAACCATTGATGACTCAAGGCATTCTGCTTCCCGCATCTAATGACATCTATTAGCAGCACTTATATTAAGTGCACTCAGTTACAATGCAGGAAATCCATAAGCAGTACTGCTCGGAAATATCAAAGCCAATTGATTCATGTTGAACTTATGTGCATTAGATACTTTTAATCCACCAGCTGAACAGAGATGGTACTGACCGTGACATCAGAGGGTCTGAAGAGGAACTGCCTGTTGAGGTTGGACTTCTCGATGGTGTCCATATCTGTCACAATGACCTCACCCTCCCCACAAGCCAGTCCAATCATGGCAAAGTTTTTCATGAGCTCACAGCCAATCGCACCGGCTCCAACCTGGCATGGTCAAAATACAAAAGGACTCAAGTCATTCAAATTGTACTGTACATTTAATTTCAAGACCCCATGAACTGAAATCCATTTATTCTCTCTAGGGCTGCAACAATTAGGGGGGGGGGGATAATCGCAGACTAATCAGAAACTGAATCTACAGATTAGTCCACTACTAAAATAATCGTTAGTTGCAGCCCTAATTCTCTCATAGTGATGTTGATGCCTGCAGTGCACTTTAAAAAATACTGTTCTGCAGCAATGTTAGAAATGCCTTTGCTGAAGGATATGGCGGGAAATGTTGTCAACAAATCCAACATGACAAGAAATAACATTGTTATCCCACCAGTTATGTATTCCCCCGCTACTGCAGGCTGAGTGACTCTCAGCAACAAGAAGCTAGTCAGAAAATACAGCTTCATCTTTTAAGGAGGCTTAATAATTAAAAAAAAAAAAGTTAGCCATAATTCCTCAAACTGGTGTAAATAATGCATTTGTCTGGGACCATTTTCAGCCAAAAATATGATGCTCTGGTTCCTATTTATGGCACCATGACAGTGTATGTGAGAACAACTAAAAATAAACTACCAGGCACATGTACATGGTAATAAATTAGGGCTGCAACTAATGACTCTTTTTCATTATCGATGGGACTGTTTATTTTCTCAATTCAGTCAGAAAAATGTTACAACAGTGATCATTACTTATCTTAAATGTCTTGTTTTGTCCTGATAAACAGTCTATAATCCAAAATATGTTCAGTTTACTATAAAAGACCAGAAACTACAAATTTAATTTTGAGAATGGAATTTGAATTTTCTCTTATTGTATATTAAAAAAATACCCTCAATTATTAAATAGTCCATGATTGTCAATGAGTGCAGTGGATACAGATGGAGATATATTGCACAGAGGCTTTAACTCTGTACACACCTCTTGTTAGTGGAATAATTTATCAGAATATCATTGCTGGTTTTGGTCCTTGAGAGATTTGTTGAAATGAGAAAAATATAACCAGACTCATCCTATAAATTTCCCTTAGCAACAGAACACCAGAAGAGGTGTTGGAAAGTTTTTCATTGGCTGACTCACCAGGAAGTAGCGCTGTTTGGCAAGGATATCCTGCATCTTGGTGCCAAACACTGCAATCTGTCCATCGTACCGACTGTTCCTCTGGGAGAAAAAGATGGGAGGCAAAAGGAAAATAAATAAATAAATAAAATGGTTTAACACCAATATTTGTCACCAGTATCAGTGTGTGTGACTTGCTCTAAAACACCTACAGGGGCACACTCTTCTTCTGTGAGAAGGACTCCATCATCTTCGGCCAGGCACTCCAAGGCATCGAAGTACAGCCACTGCATTATGGGCGTAAATTTTCCCGTGCACGCCTAAGAGAATAAAGAGCATTTAAAAATGTTTAAAAAGCATTTATATTGGACAAATAGATTGAAAGGTCTAAACAAGTTTGAACACTTCATGTTTGGGTATGATCTAGAAAAAAAAACAAAAAAACAAAAAAAAAAAACCACAGAAAACTGTTCTAAAACTGTAAAACTTGCCTAGTCTGCTTTAATTTGCACGTAACTCCCCACTGACCTTCATCACTTCTTGTGCAGCCAGACCCCCAATGAAGGCATTGACAGGAGCCAAGTCACCAGCAGCAACATATGATATCTTTTTAATCAGCGCTTCATCCAACTGCTCCACTTTAGCTGATTCTGACTGGGCTGAGTTCACCTCCTTGGCCAGTGACAACAGCTCTTCACCATCAGCCTGAAATACAGAACTCATGTTACCAAATTTTATAAAATACTTGAATTACATA
>JANJYP010015405.1:0-16788 GCA_024605115.1 Rastrelliger brachysoma | reverse complement strand
CAGTTTGTGATCATCTAATTATGCCACCCCCTCCCTCACCCTCCCTGATTCCCCCCACAAAATCCTAACCCCTCCTTTTATTCTTATCCAGGAATGAAGCCGTAAAGCTGCTTTGTCCCCTGTGAATTATTTTCAGGGTAGGCGTAATGGCTTTGTGCCCTGCTGCATTACGTCTCCCATGTTTCCCCTCATCCCTCTTTCAGGAGTGTGCATATGTGCAGTTCTGTATCTAGTTCATGTGCTAACCTGAGGTGCAAGATGTGTTTTAAATATTTGAGGGGCTCAAGTCTTGCTGCAGTGCTTAGACATAACTCAATATGTAGGAATTAGGGGATTTAATTCTGTAGCACTAGGTACTGTAAGTCAACACCTGTTGGTCAGACCAATCACACAGTGTGGCATATGTAGTTTGAACAAATCAGACAGATAAATAAATAGGCTTTGTTAGAACAATGAGATTAAAACCTTATTTGAGACTACATTTCCCTCGCAAGCCCAAAAGCCCCTAAAGAGAAGATGGCTACTGTAAACGAAGAATTGTCTACATACAAGCAGCTCTGAGCACATTACAGCGGAATTTGTGTTCATATGCACATACGCGCATTTGTCTGGCCTTCTGTAAATGTGCCAGTTTGTCTGTGCCAGTATCAGAGGGTGGCATTTCTCCCACACAAGTTGATATGAAGTACTCCGCAAATCCCTAAGCTCAAAGCATAGATGTGTCAAATATTTAACAAATGAATGAGTTTTTAATCTGAGGCTCAGGGGAATGGAGCGTCATGATAAGGTTCTTTTTTTGTTTTCCCTTCATTAGCATAATTTCTCTGGAGTACATGTGCAGATTTCGCCGGCTTTGTTTGGGATCCCCACTGAGATCTGAAATGGAGGCAAGGAATCATAAGAAAAACCTCTGAGATGTTAGAGAAGCCTAAGTGCACCAGTAAATGTGAGCGTTGCCAGCAACACAGCTCCTATTGTGTCTCTGGGTGTTCATCCATTTGCCCTTAATTGGGTTAATTGAAAAGTTAAATGCAAGATTTGTTTTTTTTTCTTTTTTCCTAATTAAACTGTTGTTTTGTCCCTTATCCAATAACACTGTGCATGGACATGGTGCCAATCAGCTAGGAACAGCAACTTAAGCCATTAAGGGCTGTCTGAAGGATTACAAATGTTGGGCCACCTATTATTAGAGGTCCATTGAAAGTCCACCTCAGCAGGGAGAAAATGATTAATTAGGCTTACACACACTTACAGTCTTATGGCAAGGATTTAAAAATATTTTGTCTGTAAGATAGCAAAAAAAAATGTTAGTGCAATCACTGATGTTCTTGAAGATGAAACATATCTCATTGCTTACCGCAGTAATGCTCGATAATATGTTGCCTGCCAACTGGAGGATGAATGATTATTTGATAGTTCTAAAAAAGCTAAAAGCGTAACTACTTTTGACAGTGTGGAGTATAGAGAAGCCAGCTCTCACTGAAATAGTATTGGACCTACGTGTTCAAGATGACCTATAGTGTGCACTGTGTCTCCAGCATTATCATTTTTACTTTATTATCACCAGCTCAACAACAACAACCGCTACAACTTCAGTGGACAAAACATACTTTGCGCTCACAATAATTCTATTTAAAACCCTCATGTCAAATGCTTTTAATGGCTTTGAGGTTAAAAGAAGGAGAAAGACAGTGGACCAGTGGGAGGCAGAGAGGGAGTGAGGCTAAGAGGTTGGCAGAGTAAGTGCCCACAGATACAGTAAACAAATTAAGTCAGACTTTATTTTGAGGGGCCGGCTGCACTGAGCATGAGCTGGCGTCTGGTCTCAGTGTCAGTTAGAGGACCTTTATGCAAGTACGCAGTCCATCTCACGCCTTAATGAGGCAATGGAAACACATACAGGCCAGCACATCAACAGAAAAACAGCACCCAGAAAATACCAACTTAATAAGGCAATACAAGCAAATGAATGATTTTTTGAATCATGTTTTAAACAAGTAGTCCTCCCTAAGCACGCATAGATGGAAAGGGTGAGAGAAAATCTGCATGTGTAAGTGTGTGTGTGCGTGTGTGTGTGTGTGTGTGTGTGTGTAAACGAATTCTTCTATAAACCTGGCAGAGCGGAGGCTGCCACAGACATCAGCTCTGCATTTGCATATTCATTGCTCAATTTGCACTTGGCTATGCAAATGTATGCAAACATCGTTTCAGAACATTTCAAAAATAGAAACCAGCATTCCAAACGACGTTGTGCCTCTTAATATGCAGCCACACAAGAAAAAAAAAAAATTAGTGGGGAAAATCGAACAGGCCAAGTAACGGCTGAATATCTGATATAAAATGGAGAGCTGCTCTGCAATCTTTTGGAAGCAGGTTAAAGCAGGATAAGCTCAGTGTTAGTGTTGCTGTGGTGGCTGTAGATATGTAGTGATTAAATGTCGATGTTTTTAGTTTTTTATTTTTGAATGCCCTTCTTACAATTCCTGTGTGTATTGTGTTTTAAAGACCCATAACATGTAAATATGTTAAGATGTTCCTTTTGTACAACCCATGTTTCCTTCAGGCTTATTTTGTGTGGTAATTAGACTTGGATGGGTTTTTTTTAAAAGATGGTAAAATTATTGTTTCCAGACTTCACCACTTAAACTACAGTACATCAAAATAATAAAAAAAAGAAACATAATTTGATTCACATTATTCTCTGTATGAAGTGAAGACTAAATGTTTCATTATGAATCAGTTTTCTATTGTGTTTCCTAATCTTGGCAGTCATGTCAGTTGAACTCTTCCAACACCAAAGCAACTGGCTGTGTACTCCTCTCTAGCCCGGCTCATCTACAACACAGCATTGTCGCCACCGTGGCTCCCCTTCAGAATGGGGAAAGTTTTTCTAGACAGAAGATGAATGGAAGGGGAAGAGTTCAGCAAAATCTACTTTTGCTTAAATCCTATTCATCTGCTGGGCACAAGGCAGGGTAAGCTGTTCTCCTGGCACAAGGTCTGTCTGAGGGGCCGTGTGGGGCCCTCCAGAGTTTTATCTCTCCTCCCTGTGCTCCTCAGGATAAACGGCTCCACATGGAGCCCTAATCCCCCTCTTCACCCAGTCTCTTTTCCTTTCCTTTCCTTTCTTTTGCTTTCCTTCCCTTTCCTTACATCCATGCTTAGTATCTCCTCTTACCCGTTCCCTCTCTTTCTCCCCTCTCTCTCTCTACCCGTGCCCTGCAAATGGCAATAGCTTGCCTGTTGGGACTATGCTCTTTCCTCTATGTGAAACAGTTCACCCAGGAGAGGCTTGTTAAACCCTCACCACAGTTTGAGCCCAGTTCTGCTGTTTTGCAAAATGTGTTAATTTTATGACACTAAAGCCAGCAGTAAAAGCAAAGCCCCGGCTAATTAGCCAGTGGTGTGAGGTGAGTGGCAAAGAGTGGGCATGCCACCGCTTGAGGTGCCTTAATCATTGTTTACAAGTGAACTCAGCAGGGTTTTTGGCTCTTGCTCTCTTCTCTCCACCTTCCTCTATAGTCCCAATTTAGCCCTATATCCATTATTCTACTCGTTTAGCTGTGTGCTATTTTTTTCCACAGAATAATAACAAGATACTGTAGTTAGACACAGTCTTGCAAGCAGTGGTTAGTCTTTTAGAGAATGTTTTGTGCAAAAAAATCCTCTACTCAGCATCAGGAATTGTTCTTTTTTTGTTTGAATTTCACTACAAGGGCAGGAAATGCTGCAGAAAATTTCTTTTAACCAGCCGATACATTGACTGTGAAGATTCTCAGTCATCCAGGTCATGGTATATCNCAAGGGCAGGAAATGCTGCAGAAAATTTCTTTTAACCAGCCGGTACATTGACTGTGAAGATTCTCAGTCATCCAGGTCATGGTATATTCGATATAAATGATACACAATCACAAAGCATTGTAATTTTTTTTTTGTTTCTACACAAGGTTTATTTAAAGAGTGTCCCTTAATGGTGCTGCTCCTCATAAGTGGCTACAAGCCTCATTTGGCTTTGCTGGGCTGGTACAATAGGGGAGAGGGGGTGCGGGTTACCATTGAGAGGTAAGTGCATTACCATTCATGGAGAGAGAGAAAAGGAGGTTGTGGAGCAGAAAGTGGCTGCTGCCTCTTTAAGATGGGTTTAAGTGATCAAAATTTCATGCAAGACTGCAATTGGTGGTATAATGTTGCTCTTTAAGAGAGTTGCCTAATGATTGCCATGTGTGGACAGTGGGTTTTGGAAGGGGATTTTGTAAAGGCAGGGGCTGGGGGCCTGAGACTAGGCCAGACTGTGAAGTAGACTGGTGAGGTCTGGGGGCTGGGGAGCTTGGAAAGCTGAGTGGAGAGGAGAGAGAAGTCTCACGGAGGGGCTCAGAAAAGGCCAGCCATATGAGATTACAGCATACCTAAGAAATGTGCTCGTCGGGAAAGTTTGTGTATTTTGGGAAGTGCTCCAAATTTTCCACAGACAGCTTTTTATTTTTTGGGTTATCTCACTCTCCCCCGCCTCTCCCTCTCTTCGTAGTTTGGACTAATTGCGTGGCGTAGCGCCCGCTGAGTCAATATGAGAAAGTCTGCTCCCTTTCTTTTTTTTCTCTCTTCCCTCACCTCTCTTTCCAAACATTCACTGATAGTGTGTGTATTTTTCAGTGCAAAGGATAACATGTCTGTATATTTTTCAAGCGCATGGGTTCAGTGTCCTTTTGTAGGTTTAATTCAAAAAGGATGAAATTTTGAAGCAGAAAGAACCAATGTTTCCAGTTTGTGGCTGACAGAAAAACAGAGCAGTAGCAAGATAGGTTCTTAGGGGACACGCTCCACCGGTGTCCTAAGAAAATAAACACAAGACATTAAGATGTTTGATTAAACTTGAAGGAAGATTCATATGATATTTTTAAAGTAATTGTAGCAGTTGTTTACATTTGATTTTCATTATTTTTCTGCCACTCTGCAGCACACATGCACCTCAATTTTAAAGAGATAAAATAGCTAATTAATACTGCTCATTCTTATTTTACCACTAATAATAACATATACTGAAATTGAATTCATGTTTATTTTACACAATCATTTTCAAACTGCAATCCACTTGACCTGAGACATATTTGACATCTGGGGGTCGGACAACAGCACTAGTAACAGTGAATACAAGCCATGCCTCCACCTGCTGTTCAGCTCTCGCTCTGTGCAGTCACAGATCAGCAGCTGCCGTGGTTGCTGTGTTGAACTCCAATGGCCTGCCAAACAGTGACCAACTTCCACAGAGGTGGTCAGAGGGTTTGTTGCATCGCTTTGACTCTGGCGCTAACTGCTTTGGCTCAACAGCACCTCAACACCCTTTCTTCCAAGAGTATTCAGTTACATTCATGTAGGCAGAGTTGTGTCATTATGGTCTTTACTGGGATGAAGTGCTACTGTGTGAGAAGAAATCAAACACGCTCAGTAAAGTCAGTGTCAGATAACAGTGCGAGCTGACAATCTTGAAGCTCCTGTGTTGTTTACCTGGTAAGTAAATTGCCCTACTCCTCTATAATAAAGAGCTGAATACACATAGAAGATGCCTGTGTTTACCATAGGACAGGAAATTTAATTGGACTACTTGTTTTTTATCTGTGAGTTATTGTATTCTTATTATCTGAAGTATTTAAAAAGAAAATTCAAACATAATTTCATTTTTTTTTTAAAAGGAATGCAATTTAATTATATTGTATGCATCTCTGGTTAACAACATAAATCAAAATCACTGTTATAGTTTAATAGAATAGTGATACTCTGTGTAGTATGTACAGCAGCAAAAACATGTACACCAATAAAAAGGAATTTAATATAATGCCATTTGAACAGTGATGGGTGACAAAATCCTAATGCGTGGATAACAACTGATATAGACACACAGAGCAGGCAGAGAAAAAAAGGCATTTATCTGAGCCTGGCTCTGTTGCTGGCTGCCCTGCTCTCTGTCCCCTCTCTCACATAGATACTTATCAGCTTTTAAAGGCGGCGATTCCCCCCTATCACCCATCAACAGCACCTTGCGACACACGCTGCCTCACCACTACAAATCCCATTACTTTTATCCTTAGCTAATACTGGGGTGCTGTTGCCTCCTGTCAGGGCCCACGGCACAAACAATTTGCTTTCTTCCTCCTTCCATTTCACAGAACTGCTCACGGTCAGAGCGAGGGGGTGAGGCTGGTTAGGGTGAGCTGCAGGCTCTGCTAGTATTGTCACACAAACTTTGAAATGGATGCCAGAGTTAAAGTAGCTTGAGGGGCAAAGAGTTTGCTTTCAGAAGATGTGGCAGTGTTATATGACCAGACTCTCAAGAGTCCTACCTAAACACACCAGAAACTAGGCGTATACAGATTAAGAAGCCCAAGATGCTTTTGTTCTACTCTGATATACAAACTCTGCATAGGGAGCCCTTCTTTGCTTTTCACTTTGATATCACTTTCTACTGCAATAACGGTCACACATGCACACACTCCAGCCCATCATCCCTGATGCGTCAGAGCTTGTTGTGCTCACTCTCAGGCCCGACTCCGCCTGCCTGACCCTTCTGACCCGAGTGCATTCCTTTATGAGGTGATTGGCAGCCCATGCAAATACTACACAACCATGACTGGCAGTAAGAGCCACTCTGTGCCCTTCCCACAATGCCCCTGGCCCCTCCCCGTCAATAGACGCTGAGCTGGCGTCATTGTCCAGATACAGTGACCTTTTACCTCTCCAAAGTTAGCGCTTCCTGGGAACCACCCCAGAACTTTTCTCCGATCTATATTGGAATGTGTGACACGTAGGCATGATCTCTCTGTTTACCTCCCCTCTCTCCTTGCTATCTCTGCGTTTTTCTTCTTCACTATCTCTGTCTGTATCCCTTTCCCCCTGGCAGCCCCAGCTGCAAACACATAGCAGGGGTATATTTTCTAAAGCCCACTACACAATATTCTATTAGCATAAATTTGGTTCTGTTTCTCTGCCTTTCTGCAATGTCACAGTCAGATCTCTTTGCTTTAAAGATTGAAAGGTAAACAGCTTTAGGTGTTATTTGTGGGTTGGCGTTCCTTCTTGGCATGACAAGGCCTTAGGGCACCACATGCATTACAGCTCTAACTGTGTCAAATCTCAGAGGGCTGGGAGGACCCCAGCCATCCTCTGTTCTCTAATGTCACACACCAGCAGTAAGCCAAGTCAATAAAATGAAAACTCAGTGATCAAAGAGGTGACAAGGATGCTCCTGACAGTGGGATGAAATTCCAAGTTGCTCTACGACACAACACAACACAGTGATGCAAACCCTTTGCATACACATCTTCCCCTGCAGCACTCTTTGTGAGTAGTAGTAGAGGGGCTTGGAGGTATTTGGATCATTAATAGATCCCACCACTGAGCTGTTGTGCAGTACTGTACACTGCCTGGGAATATTCCCTAATGATTTCCATGGACCTCAAGCCTGCTCCCTTTCCCCTCCCAGCCTAATCTGTTATTCCTTTTGTTCATTTGCCTTTTGTTCTTTCTCTTTATATTTTTGCCTCTATTCTTTAATTACTGTTCCCACCCAGTGAGGGCCCTGTCTCTGTGGCCCCCCATGTCCCAAGAGAAGCAGGGAGACGCGACCATGTGGCTTCACTGACAATGACATGAATGGACCATGGTGGCAGGGCCACCTCTCTGAGGACCGGGACATGGGGGGGAAGGAATGGGCGGGGAGGTGGAGGAGAAAAGATGGAGAGAAAGAAAAGGGGTGGGAAAGATGAGCACAGGGAGCCCTGGTTCAACCATTATTTCTCTTTCTCTATTCTCCATAGTGGGGAAGAAATTCTTAGTTCCCTGGGTGGTTTTAGAGAAAAAGGTGGAATGAGGAGAGGGGAGGGGTGGTGGCTTAAATCACAGTGGACAACAGGCAAACAAGAGGCAAAACTTCAACAAATCCTGAATTTCTATAAGCACTTTAGCCTTGGTGATGTAACAGCTATACCCAGGAGGCCAATAAAAGTTAATGACAGAGGATTATTTAGCCACCAGTCAAGCTCCACAGAGGAGTTTGAATCAGACTTATGGTGGTCAAGAATTTATTCCCAGCAAGCACTCCTCATCCATAAACAGCAATATGGCATGCACTGGATGCTGCTGCTTTGAGTTCCCCAATGAAGAGGGTAGTAAAGACCGCAATAATGGTGATGATGATAAAAATGATGCTGGCAATGTCAATAACATGTAGTTAAACTATTCCAACCTTAGCTTAGCTGTAACATCATGCAGAATGTCATAAAAATGTTCATCCTGCTGCGATCAATCACAGACACATAGCATATAAGTGTATAATAGTACATACATATCTATGAATAAGTTTATATTCCCTCCAAGCTGACAACTTAATGCTGTCTCAGCCACGGCAACAAGATGAAATCAGATTGGCAGGATATCATGAAAATCCAGACTGAAAGTGAGCTCATGAAAATCTGTAGAATAGAATAATTCACATCTAAGCTTGAGAAGGAAAGACACAGTTGCCCCCTACCTCCCCAACCCCCCACCACCCATACACACACCATCATCACATCATCATCCCACCCCCTCTCTACAACCCATGCACGCTAGTCTCTGCCAAATATTCCATGTTCATTCCACACACATCTCCACCAGATAATTTTTGTTTTAATAGAATCGCTTAAAACAATTAATTACAGTCGCCTTTTCTCCCCCTGTACACCTCTCTTTCACCACCACCCCCCTCCCTCACTCACACCCTCTCCCTCTCTCACTCATTCCCCTGCGTCGTAGGAGATACAGGCGGTAATAAAAAGGCGTTTATTGGACGATTTTCTGGAGGCCCGTTGGTTATTAACATGTAAATTAAATCATCACAGCTGTTCCATTTTCAATCAGATGGAGTTTGAGGGAGGCGGGGCGCAGACGAGGACCCCAGTGCACTGATTTTATTACGCACACCTTCATTAGGAGCCCTGCAGCCACGATCACCACCACCACAACAATCAACCTGCTGACATACACACAAACACATGGTGAGGCAGGAACTGACACACGCATACACTACACTGGTAATGTGAAATGTTCTTACTAGCATGTAAGCTACTCCCACATAAGCACTTATTTACAACATGAAAGTGGCCACTTATTGTTCACAATAGTTTATGCTGCTTAACACAAACTAACTACAACACATGAAAATATTCAGACACAGTCGAAAATTAAGCATCTTTTTTTTGGTTGACAAATCTTTCATATATGTGTAATACTTAAGCCTCACCTTGTCCATCCAGTGGTAATGTACATGAATTGGTGGCAGCCAAATGTTCATCGATCAATACTTTTCTCTTGATTGTTCCACTGAGTGGCTATCTTGTCCTCTGAGCTCTTGACCCAAACATGAAAGGTGATATGCTCTTAAAGACAATGACACCTCACTCATGGCTGTGGAAAAAGCCTTGTGTTTTTGAGCAGAAAGCACACAGGGCCCTCTAGACCCCCAGAGATGCGCAGGCAAAAGGCAGACGAATGGTTGTAACTCAAAGAAATTGTCAGAAAATGCAGCAGATGATGGACTTTATCAATGATCATTTTTCTAATGCATATATATGTTTTAAAGGCCTCAGAGACGGCCAATCTCATAAATGAGCAGTATTTAAAAGTGCAGGGCAGCAAGACTTGGACTGTGATGAGATATTGGTAAGCCCGTGTAGAAAGGTTAATGTTACCCACAGAACGTGCTAATGGTTTTGGTTTGACAATGGCCCGTGGGGGTGTGGTGGAAACCTCATAGAAGCTAACTCATTGACACATAAATTGTACATTTTCAACAATTTCATTATCATCTACACCATCTTACTGTGACATATATCAATAGGGATGAAGTGGAATGGTCTTATTTTTCTTGCTTTTCCCCTTAACTCACAGGCGTGAGAGGATATTGATCTTTCATCTTTTCAGGGGAAGAATCACATTAGTGCCAATAGAGAATAAAGTGCCACAGCCATATGGAAATTAAAGCATAGGAAGTGGTATATGCAGCATTAGAGCAATGTATGTGAAAACATGAATAGCATTTATCTTCTTAATAAGTATAAATGGATCCGTTGATTTGCAACATGTGGTACATGCATAACATGCACTGTAGTCATCAGCTAAATGAAGAGAAAGCAAAACATGACTTTACAGCTGAATGGAAACGTCAGTTAACAAAGAATCTTGTTTTGTATTCAGCAAATGCAAAATATAATATAGGTGCTACAAGAGAAAGTGCTAGTAAACTGTCATACTGGATTTCATCTTTAACTTTTTTTGAGTTTTAGAAATAGTAAATCTCTGTGAAGACTGTATAGCAGAATGAGAAAGGAGGTGAGGTTTGTCTCTGTGTTTGGTGCTGAGGAGTCAGACAGCAGTTTGTATGGGTGGTGGCGAGATAATGGATTGACCTCTAGCCTGCACAGAGTGGCTGCATTATAGCAAAGCCAATGTGAATAAAAGAAAAGATGGTTATTTTTAGCGCTCGATTGAAATGCTGAAGGAATCTGCCACTAGGCTCACAGTACAGAGTTGTGAGGGAGATAAAATGATAGCGACAGAAAGGAGAGAGAAAAGTAAAGGATAAATTTGAGGAGCGGAGAAAAAGCAAAACAAGAGGTATGAGAAGTTGTGGATGGGAAGAATGAAAGAAAAAATATAAACACTTATCATCTCAATGCTCGATTCTGCTGCCTACATTCACTAAAAAACAATAGACACAATCCTAAAAGGAGATGCATAATTTACATAAATTATATATTAATCCAGATTAATTAGCATATATATTTGAATTAGGATTTAAAAGCTTTAAGGCCTATTTTGATTATTCCACTATGACTCCAACCTCTGATCACTCTGAAAAGAAGATGTGGATTTGTATATTCAACATTAATACACTATGCTAATAGTGGCTAATACTGATATGCAGATTTACTTAATTACAAAATGGATTTTACTCCACTTTGCCACAGTGAGTCAAGTATGTTTGTTTTAGTTTATGTTCAAAGAGGCTTATAAGAACTCACATCCTCAAATTAATGAGAGGATAAACTTTGGTGTATTTTGGCACATTTCCCTTTTTTTTAAATAATAAAAGCCCATCCTACATTTCCTCCTCATCTTTATGATTATTGCCGTCTTGAGAATCACCTACATCATCGCTCTAATTTGCCTCATTAGTTACAGTAGTTAAGGGTAACGATGATCCTCCTATAATACGTCACCAACCTTTCTGTGTAATCCAGAGCAACTATACATGCCTGTGCCAAACCCTATTAGAAACAGAGAAATAATCTCTCTCTCTGTTGAATATATCAACCTAGTAAACAGTGCAGTTTATCGGCGTGGGCTGTTGTTTTATGACTTAATCTCCTGCAGTAACGCAACTCGGCAACAGGTCATATTGGTTTTATTGTTGTGGCACTAAATAATCAATAGTCTGGATGTTGGGATAATATTGCAAGCCTGTTTTAGACTGATCTACAGGGGATGTGCACAATTTCGCCGCCTTTACAATGACAGGCAGAATATCACACAGAAAGCCACCACAAGCTTATAATCAAGGATCCACCAACAACTACTAGTCACTTTTAACTGTTTGAAGACATTGCAGCCACATAAGACAGACCATGAATAAACTGGCACAGATTCTTATAATATACTATTGTCTGTTTTGTTTATCTTACAGCATTTGAAAATACAATAATGTCAAAAGGCTATTAATGGCAATCCACCGTCACTGCTTGTCACATGACACTTAGTGATGGTGTAGTGACTCATAAGAGGAGACTCAGGAAACTTTTTTATCCCAGATATGTCTCCTCACCTACCATCCATTACCACCTTTAACTCAACAATCTAAGGATACCCCCCCCCCTCCACACACACACCACATGCAGGCCCGAGATCTCTTATGTCACATGCAACGTTGATTGTGTGTTATATTACATTGATCAAGGGGTGATAACTTGTAATAATTGGATGTTAAATTAAAGAGCTCTCTCCTAGTTCTTGCCATCTCAATTGTAATTGTCATTGGGTGGCAGTTATGATGATGTATGAGGGATTGTGTTTTGCGCAGTGGAGCATGACCCTGATGAGTAATGCTCCTTTTGGCTGCTTGGCATCTCTCCATTTCTCGGCCCTTGCTTTAATGCATGCCGATTGGAATATTAAGAGGACTTAGGGGTGGCAAAGAAGAGGAGGAGAGGAGAGGGAAGCTAAGTATTGCTTTGGGGTCTTACGAGAGAAGATTAGAGGAAAACAACTTGCAAAAGGCATGTTGTGTTCCCATCGCTGTGTCTATGTGTATGTTTGTGTACAGCACTGTGCAATATATTGTATGTCTACCGTCCTCATGGTGCTGCGCCTGCCTTCAAGTAGCTGTTTAGATTCACTGCTGTCTACTTGTCCCATGCTGAGCCTGCCGTGCTGTCACCTGACCTAGGAGTGACAAAGCAGAGTCCTTACCCCTTATTATGAGAACATGAGGTCAAAGGCACAGCCGCATATGACAGACACCTCCTCACTTCCTGACCCCTGTCACTTCTCATCCATATGAACCACCACCATAGGCTCCATGTTACAGACAAGGACACTATACTACTCAAGTATATCATCCTAGAATTCATCCTCCAGAGGGACAGCTTCCGCACAAGGTCCTTTCCAAAGAAAAAAAAACAAGACTGTTTATGATATTTACAGCACAGTGCACTCACTAACCACCTTACCACTCACACTGTCAGATTTGCTTGAGTCTGTCTTGCCACAATTGAAAAATGACAGTTTGGTCATAAGGGTGAAAAACAAATATTTATTGTAAGAATTAACAGTTGTAGAGATCGTTAACAATTCCTGTAAAAGCTAATGCATCTTTTAAATAGCTCACCAGTGTCTGACCTATACTCTTTTGCTGATGAGCAAGCAAACAAGAAAATTATTGTAGTGCTGCTGACGACAGAGAGTAACAATTCATAAAACTGTCACCTGCGATGGCTCAAGCTCAATAAAAGCTCACAGAAAAGATATGACCGACACCATGCTGAAAGAAAAGAGTCAGACTTGTTGGAGTGTGGCCAAACTCTCATATTAAGCACATGCATGCGGGCTAGGCTGCTACAAAAATAAACGCGTTAAAAACTACACAAACAGTCTAGGAGACAAATTCATAGATAAATATACTCTGCAGCAGACACGTAAACATGGCAATGCAAACATCCCGCAACATCCCTCGACACATTCACAAGGACTGCATCTCATCCTAAATAAGCAAACAGAGGCAGAGGTAGATACCAGATACTAAGTCCAACAGTCCCCTGTAACTCAAGAAAACAAGGACCGCACCACAGCCCAAGGATTGAGACTCACAGACCTACAAGGCCTAGAGCAAATACACATGTACCCAAAGTATACACTCACACATTTTCACACATTCTAAGCTATCCTCTGAAGGCTAATATGGCAGCAAATTACCATATTCAACAGGCTCATCTCCCTCTACTCATTAGCAGATAAATGATATGCCTATATTTAAAGTACTATCACACATTAATGTCATCATGAAATAAGTGTATATGTGTGAGTGTACATGCATCTGCAAGTGTGCATACCACACACACACAAGATCATATACACGGGTATGTGTGCATCTTAACTCCACAGGATCATCCCCCTTCCATCCTCTTCCTCTTGTGTGTCCCTGCGCTGCACTTGCTGTCGGAGTGTATGGCAGTGTGTGTGGTGTGTGTGTGTATGTAGAGCTCCCTGGTGATGCCGAGCCAGCTCAGTGAGCTGACAGTGGGGGAGGCAACACCAGTGCTGGCGATTAGCATGAGCTTCCATGGGGTGCCGCAGTGGCTGCTGGGAGATTCCATCATAGGCATGGACCTGTCTCTTCATTGGAAAGTGACAACCCCCCGTGGCACAGCGCGCTCAGCTAGACGACTCCAAGAACCGGCTGCATCTGAATCTCAAGAGGAGAGATACATTCTCCTATCTTCATCTCCTCTTCCTCCACATCAGCATCACCACCACCACCACCACCATCATCATCATAATCACAATCATCCTCTTCTCCTCATTCATCATCTTCTTCATCCTGACCATTAATTGCTATATTTTCATTACTGTCTTGATTACTTCAGTGGCAGATATTATCGCAGTATCATTATCATCAGTGCTGATCCTGCTGCTCATTATACGGTTATCAGTCTGACAGTAAACACAAAAAGTGGTTTTCAGAAGCATCAGGATAGCTTTGAACATTTCACTGCATAAAAAAGAAGATAACCTTCTTATGGACACTAACAGTAGATAGTTACCTTATGATTCAGCAAAGTCAGTGCTAGTGCTCATAAGCAGTTTATTTGATCAGTGATGACATCTACCCTGAGGAGTTTAGCTGTCTTACTTGTCTCGATCTGAATGCGCTCAAGACTGACAGGTGCAGCTGGATGTAAAGCTTGTTCAGAGGGTGCGATAGATTTGACTGGTCTTATGTATTCAGGTTGGTTGATACGGAGACATTCACGTCTGAATGCTCTGACCACTAAAGTACGCACTCTGTTGGCCCTCCCAGGTTCAGACGCTGCGCATCCCCTGTCTCCTCTTCATCTTCTCCCCCCTCTTCCTCCTTCCAGCCTGTCAACTCAGTGAACAGGATGGCCTGCCATCACCTATTTGGTTTGGATGCTTTGTTAAGCATCAGCTAGCTGGTAGCTGTAAAGCCAGGGCATTGCAGTATTTACTATAGCTGTAACATACATACTGGTTGGTGTGACTACCAGATAGCCAAGAATGGAAACCATATGGACAATCAAACTCAATCCACAGATTTTTTCTTGTCACATTTAAATTCATAAATTCATTTGTTTTAAAAAGGAAATTCTTTGATGGTTTGACATTTGGTTTTTCACACCAGATCAAGTGCAAAGTATACATTTTGTGAGGTGGAACATTTATCTTAACCTGAAGTTTTATTCATGACCATTTTTTTCAGGATACGTAAAGGTTTTGTTATTGTTAACAAATTCAAAGAAAAACATTAATCTAAAAAACACAAACTGGTTATTATATGTACTGTCATTTAAAAAAGCAACCTTAAAATAGCTGGTTCCTGCAGTTTTTAGAAAAGGTTTCCAAAACACAAGTAAAAATAGACTCTATTCATGAGGGACTGACTCAAAGTAACAGTTTAACACATATTGAGGGAACATGTCATGCAGTGCAACAGTCTGACTGAAGGAATGGGGGTCTATGGCACAGAAAAAAAGATATTTGATCTATGGCTATACATGCAATAATGTTGGTAGGATGAATTCACTGTTGTTTTTGGTCTTTCCATAAAATTTGTTAAAACTATAGAATCCCATCAGACTTATCTTTTAAGGTTTATTTGAGTTTTTGTCTTGCTTGGCAGGGTCGGCCTGTTAGTTCCATTGCCTCACTGTATGATATAACGTCCATACAAATAAACTTGACTTGAGTTAATACATAATTTAACTGGCTGAGATATCATAACATTGGAAATCAACGCCAGCTAACATTATTTAGAACGTCATACATTTGGCAGTAGAAGAGTGGGATACATGCAAGAATTGCGTAGATGACATAATCATGTTAATCTCTCTTTACATTCTATTCTGTTTGATATCTGTGGTGAGGTTTTTCACTCATTTTCTGGGCTCTCCTCAGGGCCTTCTGCTCATCTGGGGCTCAGGCCTTTGATTATTTCTTTGTTTTTTCATTATGCTACTCCGTGCTTTCCTCCAGGTGTGCTATGATCAACCCTGGAGTGAACGATATGCACGGGAGCTCTAATGTCTAGAAGAATATACNTCCGTGCTTTCCTCCAGGTGTGCTATGATCAACCCTGGAGTGAACGATATGCACAGGAGCTCAAATGTCTAGAAGAATATATTGCAATGTGTCTTTGGAAGTTGAAGAACAAAAACAGTTTATTATGTGGTTTATGCTGCTTTAGTAGATTGCTTTGGTTTATTTCTAGGGGTGATCTGATGAGGGTCTGCTGGACCTGCTGTCTCCATCCACCACACACCGCAGCAATACACACACAGCAGTGTCAGTAGCGTCAGCAATGCTTACTGACGGAGCAGGTCGGTCTCATTCAATGTCGAACTTTTTACACAGAAAACTGAGGCAAAATAAAATACTAGTATTCCCACGTTGAACTGATTCTGAGAGCAGAAGAGAGAAACACAACCGCTACAGCAGTGTAGCTGCTCTGCTCCTCTTGTCTGTGGTGAAGTTAAGTGCTGTGAGTGTATGCGTGTGTGTGACTGTGTGACAGAGAACAGAGTCAACCAGATGTAGNTCTGTGGTGAAGTTAAGTGCTGTGAGTGTATGCGTGTGTGTGACTGTGTGACAGAGAACAGAGTCAACTAGATGTAGTAATTTTCTTGCTTCCAGCACAATTTTAACTATTTACTGATATTTGGAAATTGACAGGGAGTTTTTATCATTGCGTTTTAGTGNTGATCTGGTTGCTTATTGCTTATTGATCGGAGCACCCTTATTCATTTCATATTTCATACTTTGTGAGGATGACTAACTTTCCCTTGTACTCTTCTGTAAGAATCATGTAAAAATCATGTGTACTCTCCTGTATGAGTACAAGAGAGGCCCTCTCTGTGTTTTGATTGATATCAAATAGATATGTATGTAATGTATGTAAATGTAAATATTGTATTGTTCAGCAAAATGAAAAAAAGACAAAGCACCTCCATGTAAGTACTGTATTTAATT
>JANJYP010015398.1:0-12671 GCA_024605115.1 Rastrelliger brachysoma | reverse complement strand
TTTTTTAAAACAGTTGCTTAGTTATTGTCAAGGTGCTCATAAATGTAAATGTTTTTTAATATCTAGTTAAAACACATCTCACTGCTGCTAAACTATGATCACAGACAGTTTTGTGTAGCTTTACAGTTACAACTAATGATTCATTTCACTACCTGCTGATTATTCTCTTTGATTGATCGAGTTGTCAAAGGTCAGAAAATAGTGAAAAACGCTGGGTTACAATCTTCTACAGTCTCTTTGAAAGGTCTTGTTTTGTCTGAGCAGGAGTCCGAAACCCGAGGACATTCAGTTTACTGTCATTTATGACGAAGAAGAGCAGTAAATCCTCACATTTGAGGAGTTGTAAGCAAATTTTCTGTATTTTCCTTTAACCCTTACCTTACCTTTTTATATATTCTACACCATCACATTATGTCCTGGGTCAATTTTAACCAGGTTAAAAAAAACCCTTCATAAAAAGTGTCTTTACCAGATGTTGAACCACAAATGTGTTTAGAAAGCATCGATAGTGGTTCAGACAGCTTTACAACACTCATTTATAGAAAAAACATCTACTATCACACAATATCATGTCTTATTTTACCTAAGACATTAAACTATAACATAGCAATAATGATTTAAATGTTATTATATAGAAAGTGAAAATTAACCCTCCCGCTGGCTTTGGGTGAAGGAATACTGGAGGGAAGAAGGAAGGATGTTAGGGTGGGAGGAAGGAAGAGAGGAAAGGTCTACAGGGAGGAGGGAAGAGTGGGAAGCAGAGTAGCAGGGAGGAAATAAAGGATGGGGGAATAAAGGAAGGTGAGGAGTAAATATAGAGGGAGGGAGGAAGGAATGAAGGAAGAAAAGGAGAAAGGGTGGAAGGAAGGAAAGAAGTGAGGAAAGAGAGAAGGAGGGAAAAAGACTGGAAAGCAGGAAAGAAGGGATGGAGGAAGGAAGGAAGGAAGGAAGGAAGGAAGGAAGGAAGGAAGGAAGGAAGGAAGGAAGGAAGGAAGGAAGGAAGAACATAGGAAGGAATGGAGGATGGAAAAAAGGAAAGAAAGGGGAAAGGAAGCAAAGGAGGAAAGGATGAAGGAAGGACAGAAGGAAGAGAGAGAGAAGGGAAGAAGGAGGAGGAAGGAAAGAGAGAAAACATAATTAAAGTCAGGAACTAGGAACAGAGGATGGAGGAAGGAGGCAAGGAAGGAAAGAAGGAAAGGACGAAGCGGGTCGATTTGACCTGGGGTTTACTGTAGAACATTAGTTCCATCAGTCTTCACTGCTACATCATAAAAATAAAGCCTCATAACTACTATCTTATTAACACTATTCAGACATGTCATCAATGGAGCAGTTTTTTGGCACCTTTACAAATGTATAACATTTTAAAATTTTTTGTGAATTTTAGGCCACAATTTCAGTTTAAGAAAGAAATTTGCGCTATTTTTCAGTAAAACAGGCTAAATTTGACCCGAACAGTATGTAATGGTGACTACTATTGTAATAAATTGTAATAAAAATAATAATTTGTGAAGGATGTGGTGATTGTTATTGACTTGTTGTTGGTTCTGTGTGTGTTGCTGGTTTTTATATTCACACATCACACCTTAAAAGCATTTCGCAGTTCTGCNATAAAAGACAAAAAGCTGAGCAAGCATCTCTGCCGACAGCAAGAGCCGCAGCTTCAGAGTTCACCACACACACACACACACACACACACAGCAAAACAAGGTATCCGACAGTCGCTGTACTGTTATGTCAGCCCACTTCCTGCGTGATCAGATGTGTGAAAAACAACACTTAGAAAATAAATTATTTCAACACAGTCCTCTAACTACAACAGAAGTTAAAAAAAAGTTACTTATCTTCTCTGATTTGATAGAAAATGCAAATATAAAAGTAAAAGTGTTATTTTACTTTAAAGCATTTAAAGCTTTTAAATGGGGCACTGAAACCGCCCAGTGAAAACCAAACTGGTTGGTTAAACTATTCACAGTTTGACGCTGAGTGACTGGAAATCATGAGTCTTAAAGAGAAAAACAAAATGCACATAACCTGATTAGCTTAGTTTAGTTTTTTCATTTGGATCCATAAGAAATCATATTGAAACTATTTACACATATTCACATATACACACAAATTATTTCAAGGAACAGTCTAAGTAATAAAAAAGTGGGATGAACTTTTACATGGTTGTAATTTTTACAACCATGTAAAAATCTTGTTGCTTCACTTTCTCGCAGCCTAATTAAGGACTGAGTGGGTTTTGTTTTAGTTTTTAATGGAGCCTTTCTATGTCACACTTTAGATTACGGACCACAATATGGAGCATAACAGGTACAACTTTAAAAAAAAGGATTTACACTTTAAACAAAAGGAAATTATTCTAATATTAGGGGGAATTAAAATTTACATCATGAGTATTTTTTAGCCGCAGATGCAAGTTTGTAGCCACTGGAGGTTCACTTAGTTGTTTTAAACTACCACACAGTCAGGGAACTCGGTCTGTGTACGTCGCGGCTATTCATTTTCCGATCCAAAATCTGAAAACGACTTGTTTTTCGCTTTCAAAATGGGAAAATGAGAAATGAAAAATGGACCAAACAATTAATAGACTTTGGTTTTCTCCATAGATTGTGAAAAATATGGACGTAGGGTTTTCTCCAGCCCAAAATCGTGCAGGCCAATCAGTGAACAGAGGGAGGGCTGAACGCGGTGATGTTGAGCTGAAGCCCTCCAATTTGAGTTTCTTTTTTTTTTTTTTAAGATCATGTACTTTTTTCTCATTTCACTTAAATGGACTAGACTCTTACAATAAAACCAAAAAACACTAACTGCTTGCGTAGATTTGAACAATAATTCTTCAGTTCTCCACCAATTATAAAAAAAAAAAAAAAAATCAGGCCAAAGTGAGTTTGCTTCCTCTGTTCACAGAAACTCTACAGTATTATTCACCACAATGTGTCACAATCACTTCCTCGTAAAACCCCCCGATGGAGAAAAGACGCAGTTGCATTTCACACTTTGGACTCGTCATGATAAGAGTGGATGTGGATGATTAATGTATTTCATCAGCATCGCTCGTTTGCAGACGGACTTCACCCCCCTAGCTTTCAAACACGACATTAACGTGATTAATTCATCTGTAATAATTCATAAGATGTGCACAGTTCATTTTAATAGAGAGCTACATCCTATTAAGAAAACCTTTTGTCTCAGTCCTAGTTTCTGTCTGCGGGATGAACTAACCTCAACTTGTTTTCACATTCAAACACTTAACAGTTTTATCGTCAGTATATTAACCCTTACATGCAGTCAAATTTGACACAATACTCATTTCCTCTTTTACCAATGTTATCCTGAATATACAAAATTGGAGATAACACGCATCATTTTTTTAAAAAAAATTTGTGCAGTTGATACATATTTTTTATGTATAAAATGTCTAAATTTGACTTATTTTATTACAAAATTCAAAAATCACCATTCAAATATGTATTAAATGTTCTCCTCTTCTATGATAATAAATAAATAGAATACACTCTTCACTAAAGGGAATGTGAAATGATGAAGAGTCAGAATATGAACAGTATGTAAGAAATATGTGAAATATGTTCATGAAAACAGTTTGGTGAATCAGACATGTTTTCCTGCAGCGTAATGCATCGCAACATGAAAAGACACTCATTAAACACAAGTGAAAGGCGCAGTTGACATCCAGCGTGTGTGCGTGTGTGAATTAAATCTAAATGTTCTTAAAATCAAATGAATACCTGGAAATGGAAACGTGTGTTTGGGTAAATGACGCTTCTTCACAAAACATTTGTCTCCCTCTCTTATCTGTGATCAAGTCCACACAAATAGTTATATTTTTTAGCTCTGAGTGCAGAAAGGATCAATTACAGGTGTTTGTATGTGTAGGTGTGTGTATATTTGTACATAAAAAGCAGACAATAAGACTTATGAACCTGATGAAACACTACAGCTTGTTATGGAGAATGTGTTTGGCAGTGGTTAACCTCAGCAGCGGAGAAAAGCGTACAGGAGTTTACGTTGTCTTATGTTAAAAATATTTATTGAAACTTGGCCGAGGAGAATCAGTTATTATTTTTTTTAATTAATTATCGGTACACCAGTGTGATGCATGATGCCACCAGTCTTTAAGCCTTCACAGACAGTACCACACATGCTCTATGCAGCCTAGTGGTTGCAGCGCATGACACTGATAGAGATAGGTTTGATTCTAGGGACAGTCCCCTCTCTCTGTATGATGATTATGATTTGATGATGTTGATGATGATGAGTGAAATAATGACGATGATGTTGTTATTGTTGATATCGGAGATTTATGTGGTTGATACTTTTACCTGAGATGGCCTCTTGTTGCACTACTGTTTTATATATTTAGTGAGGCTGTAAACTGCTGAATGTGTGAAATGTGTTGTTTTTTATGTCCTTTTTTATACCTGTCTACTCAAATTGGGACAAATAAATTATACTTGACTTGACTGTGCCTGTTTTCTGTCAGCCTCTCCGCTAAACAAAGGAAGTGGAATTCAATGTACAGACAAGGAAGCATAGTTACCATATTCTCTGATCGTCGTGGTTACTGTTTTCCAACTGACTCCTGCTTTCCCCAAAACACCACAGACAGTTGCCTCCACAGTCTCAAGGAAAGAAAACAGCATGTGTCTCTCTTCCAAGATGATACTGCGCCTTTAAGGGGACGTAGAGATCCATGCTTCACCCTAAAAATGAAAAAAAAAAAACCCATACATTTCTGGGATGAATTTGATACTTTTACTCCACTACTTATGGGTGGTTGAGTGGTTAAGGTATATGGCACAGAGAAAGAGAGAGAGAGAGAAGGAGAGAGAGGGGGGGGATAGAGAGAAAGAGACAGAGAGAGATAGAGAGAGAGGGATAGAGAGAGAAGGATAGAGGGGGGGGCTAGAGAGAGAGAAAGAGAGAGAGAGAGAATGATAGAGAGAGTGAGAGGAAAGAAAGACAGAGGGAGAGAGAGAGAGGAGAGAGAGAGAAAGAGAGAGGAGAGAGAGAGAGACTGCATTAACACTTTGGTTGTTTTAAAGGAACTAATGTCATTAATACTACTTTTACTTTCAGTACTTGAGTAAATTTTAACATCAACTACTTACAATACTTAAGTACAAAACATGTCCAATACTTCAGTACGGTCATTAAAGAACACTTCTACTTCTACTCAAGTCACTTTTGTCAGAGTACTTGTACTTTTACTCAGATCTTGATCTCCAGTACTTTACACACCTCTGTGTTAGTGTAATACAGCATAAAACAGAGCAGACTCATTTTTTTTTCAAACTTTCAAATTCATCTAATGTAAATCTTCACCTGCCTCTGTCATCAGAAAGCTCAAGAATGAACTTTCATGCACAAAAAAAGAACAATGATGCAGTTAATGTAACATTCTGTATAAATCAAAGGTGCTACATACAGTATTCTAACAGTGAGAGCAGGATATTTTTAGTCATGTGTATTTACAAAATGTTGAATAACTTGATGCAATATTCTTGACCGCGATGATGATGATGCAAGTGTAGGTTTATGGGTGGCCTGTTTAATTCAGTGTCAAACAGGAAACGAGATCAGTTCTATAGAAAGAAAAGAGGAGCAGCATCTGCAAAGAGACGCTCGGGGGCTGCTGCGGGGGTGAGAACACAAACATGGCACACATGAAAAAAAACCTGCTGACACGTCTGCTGGTCATCCTACCGCTACTGACAGGTGGGTTGTATTTTATTCTGATTTTGTTTCCACATCTGTTTTCTGTACTTAGGTCCAAGTTTGTAGGTAATCATCACTCAGTTTATGGATTTCTGAATTTATGTTTAAGTGGATTAGGAGTAGAATATCTCTACATGTGTTAATGTCTATATTTCTCATAAATCTATCCAGACACTACAGATTCATACTTTTAATAATTTAACAAGTGGCAGATTTTCTTGCTTAGATGTGATCATTAAAAACCAGGTGTGGGTTAATACAGTAAAGACCTATAAAAAGCTGCTATGGATTCACTTTTTGACTAAGGTGGGGTTGGTGCAATAACCTGTAAATTTTATAATATTAACATTTTTGTATTTCATTTTTATGCTATTCATACTATATGACGTGTTATATGGACCTGTGTTTGCAATAAAGCTTTATTATTATTATTATTATTATTATTATGATTAAAACTTTACAGTTCAAGATTCACAACTTTTAGTCACGTACCCAAAAATAGGTCCAGTACAACAGCAGCAGGAAGGAGATTAATAAAAAAACAAAAAAAGAGCAGCATAACCCTTTACAACAAAGACTAAAAGGGCAGGTCATAAATTAAATGAACTGAAACTTAAAAATATTTGACTTTAAGTTACATTTTAATTCTTATTAGATTTGAGTGCTTTGGTTGTTTTTATGAGTCGGTTTCACTAACATTTAATAGATGAAGATGATTTGGTAATAAATGCTGTTTTTTATGAAGCATCCATTACAAGGTGACATTATGAATAACATATCAAAACTCATTAAAAACTAGTATTAAAATTAAAAAAACAGCGCTTAATACGTTACTATAGAATAAAAGAAGTGTTGGCATAACTCCGATAAATGAAAATTCAGTAAAACAAGTAAAGTGCAATAAGTTTAAGCGTACAGTAACATCATTATAAAAGGAATAGAGTATGGTAGAGAGAGTGAGTGTGAGACGAAATCACCGATGTAGAGTCCCATGTCGTGTACTTCAGTAGCTACGGTAACGCTCTAGCTGTTCTCTTGCTAAGTTAGGCCTGGTCCACACGAACACTGGTATTTTTGAAACAGAACTTTTTTGGCCTCCGGTTAAAAAAAATCTCCGTCCACAATAACTATGTGAGACTTTTTCTCCTTCTTCTTTCCTTCGTCATCTTCACCTCATCACAACCCAAAATAAACAACGGTAATAAAAGAAAAACTGAGATTTTCCTGTCCACACCGGACTTTTTGAAAAAGTTCACCCTGCTCTCCTTTTACAAAAAAAAAAAAACTCCAGTTTCAGGAGCCCACGACTGCGGTTAGGTGAAGGTTAGGCCAAACCGTGCAGAGAAACACATTGTTTTAAAAATACCAGTGTCGATGTGTGTTTAAAATTTTATTCCCTAAAAAACAAAAAGATGATGGGATGCTTCAAACAAAATCTGTCTGACACCCAACATTTTAAATTATAGGTGACAAATTAAGCCCTTAACGCTATACAACAAATCTGAAGTACAGATTTTAGTGACTCAAATCCATCTCAGGTCAGATGAAAAACTGCCTTCTGTCTCCTACTTGTACTATGTGCAATCACAATAAAGTTGATTCTTATCTAATCTCTTCTTAAAACCACAAAACCCAGTGTGGGTAGACTGGTAGACTGACAATGAACACTGCTTCCTTTGATTGTCAGTGTGATTAATGTGGTGTAATCTTCAGACGTACATTACGGATCTGGGTTTAAAACAACGCATCGTATCGTGTTGTATCATATATTATATCATATCATTTTATTTATTCCTTTTTGGCTTGTCACTCTCTCTAAAGCAGATGAAAAAAGGACCTATGATTGAATTTAATGGCCAAACAACTTTTTTTTTGTTTTTCTATATTTAAATGTGTGTTGTGTATTTGTTTAGTTTTGTTTATCTGACTTTTCTTATCACTTTTCCATTAACAATGTTTTTATACTGTTAAAATTAATATTTAAATTACAAAAAAAAAGTTCCCGACCATGTCTAAGCAGCTGACATTTACAAAAAAAAGTGTTAATTTATGCAAAAAATAGCTGATTTATTTGTTTGTTTGTTTATTTTTGTACTTGTACCCAGCCAGCATGTCCATGTGGGTCCTATAACGGTTCAATTTGGGCTGAAAATATCGGTTCTACATTTTCTATGGTGGCTTCACCTGTGCTAGTAGGTTCTGATTGGGTCTCAGACGGGGTCCAACTGGGTCAGACAGAGACAGAGTGTATGTATTTACACAGTTACATCAGTTAAGTGAAACTTAAATAAAGGGATATTAGTATATTATTACATCACCAGCTCCTGCTATTTGTAAAAGTGTAAACACGGGAACAGTTTCATTCTGTAGACTGTCAATTTTAACCGAATTCAAACTTACTGTGGTGTTAGAATTGTTCTTTTCTGGGTCAGTGAGTCATGTGACACCTCTGTCAGAGAATAACCAGTAACTGAGTATGGTGCTCGCTGACCCAGAAATGAACGATGCAGACGTAAGTACAGGACGAAACTTACAACCACAGAACAATTTTGAAAGTGCTCATATGTTAACTTTTACTAAATGATGGATTCTTGAACAAACTGAATCTAAATGTCCACACGCTGTAGTTGGGTGTATGGATGATATGAGATGAACTGATCATAGGTACCTGATTTCAGAGACAAAACACTGATTGACTGGAAATGACCTTTAACCCATGTCGGGCCCACATAGACATGCTGGCTGAGCACTGACAGAGACCGTTGTGTTTCCAGGTGTGAGCTGCGAAAAAAATACGCTGATTGTGTACGGTAGGATTAGAGATGAAGTCATACTGCCATGTACCAACGTGAAGTCCTCGGGCTGTTCCTCTGTCTCCTGGAATCTCTACAAGGGTGGTCATGTGACATACACCGATGAGGTCAAAGACGGGCAGGTGAACAAGGCCTCGGACAGAGCCAGCCGCATGTCCCTCACACCCAACTGCTCTCTGAACCTCCGTGACCTGAAGGTTGAAGACAACGGCAACTACATATGTATCCTCTCTGGACAAACCGTCATTAACATTTACCTGTCTGTGCTCGCCATCACCACCTCTTCCTCCATCACTGACCTGCAGCCCGGAGGACACCTCAGTCTGAACTGCGTCCTGTCCTCTTATTACGACGCTGGGACCTGCAAGTCATACAGCAAAGAGTTCACACTCAGCTGGACGACTGAGGACGGATCTCAGCTGCCTGGCAACAGCAGGTTGTTATTAGTTCCACATCATTTCCTATTAAATATACTTCTGTTATATTAGACATCATTACTAACATCTATGTTTCTATCCTATCTTAATAATTTCAATTTTCACTGTTGTTTGTGATGTCAAATATAAAAAGACCATATACAGATGCATGAATCATATTGATAGGCAACACCTATGTGATATTTCTCCCCTCCGCCCAGTGTGATCGACCAAACTCGCTGCAACATCACACTGGTCATAAAACTCCAGAGGGAGGACAACATGAGGAGGTGGCGGTGTCAGATCCATACCAATGAAAGCAGCAAGGCATTGTTCCTGGACTTCACCTCCATCTTTTTGTTTGACCTTCCTCCACCTCCCCAGAATCAGACTTCTGTGGCCCCCGTGCAGTGTCCACTCCAGCTTCCCATCAGCCGCATCATGCTCTGCGTGGCTCTGCCGCTCATGGTGATCGTAGTGGGAGTCTTCACACGCAGACAAGACCACCGTAGCGCCAAAAAATCTGCAGCCGGCAATGAGCTGAAGGCACTCAGCTGACTGTTCATCACTGTTATAGCACTGTTATTTTGCCTTTAAGCAGGATTTTATGCTTTTTTCTGTGCCTTACTGTACATATGTTTTAAGTGTCACATTCTATTTTCATTTACAATACACAAGTTTTCAAACAGGAAAATATCAAAAAGCATGATATTTAATAAAGAGATAAAAAGACGCCTCACTCGGTTGCGCGGTGGGTAGAGCATAGGACATATGGCGCAGTGCTCTTAAGTGGTAGACCCCGGTTCAAATCCTGGACGGAGCGTCCTTTCTGCCCCTTCTCTCTCCCATTCCTGTCTACCTACTTTGCAATAAAGGCGTCTGTGCCAAACAATATATATATAAAAAAAAAGATAAAAAGATCGTAAATCTAATGTGAAACAGCCCCCCCCGAAACAAATCTCTCCTGGATGTCATTTTCAGGCCTGTTGTTAACATGTTACAGATGTGTTAGTGTGATATTTGTATTTTCATTCACAAAATAAATGAATAAATAAATAATGTAACTTTGGGTGACAGGTGAAATCTCATAAACTGACTTTTACTGCCATATTGTACTAATTCTTGATTAGTTTTGCATTTTACTGTTGTNGTGTGTGTGTGTGTGTGTGTGTGTGTGTGTGTGTGTGTGTGTGTGTGTGTGTGTGTGTGTGTGCGTGTGTACAGACAAATGCTTGTCTTCATATTTGCCATGTTTATACACAAACTGTTTTTTTTTATTACATTTTTCTTATATAGATGTCCTTTTCTTTTCTATATGTTCATCTGTTCTGTAATTAGTTAATGTCAAAATTAAAACTAAATAAAATATTACAAACATGGAGAACAGATTTGCAGGAGAATTTAACAACTGCGGTCAAATGAGCCGGCGTTTGATTTTAGTTGCGCCAAAACTAGAGTAATTACGGTAGACGCTGTCGGAGGAGACAGAAGGTGCTGAAAGATACACAAAGGCTACGTTTATATGTTATATATGGAGCTTAACCATGTCCATTGTGTTTAATTATATAACTTAATTTAGTACCTCCTCTACAGATAGTTAAAATAGTATCAAGTACTTGTGTAATGTGGTTACAAAGTTGCTACTTCATTAAATATGATTTTTTTTCCCAAATTTGAGGAGGAATAAAATAAGTTTCTTCTTTTAGTAGTTCATGAAACTTATACTGTTGATTAAATACCTCATCTACTTCTACCCAGAGTAGTATCAAATACTTTTACTGTATACTTTTTGAGTAATTTGATTACAAAGTTGCTACATCATTAAAAGAATGGGATTTTTTCCCTAACTTTGAGGTGGAATAAAGTAAATTTCTTCTTTTAGTAGTTCATGAAACTTATACTGATGACTAATTACCTCCTCTACTACTACCCAAAATAATATCAAGTACTTTTACTGTATACTTTTTGAGTAATCTGATAACAAAGTTCTTACTTTATCTAAAGAATATTTTTTCCCAACTTTGAGGTGGAATAAATGATTTCACTGATTAAAATACCTCTATGGCTCAAGGTGTGTTAATCAGTGACACCATGATTCCAAAATTTTCAACCACCATCCATGTTATGGACTGATCGTTTTTGAAAATACAACGCTCTCTGCTCTCTGTGCAGAGGAAAGGCCTCATCTAATATATAGCTGTGGTCCTTGTTGCTATTCAGGTGTCTTGGACGTGTTTTCAATTTTTAATTATTTTTTCTAACTCAAATTCAGTGGTATTTGAGTTAGAAAAAAATCATAAAAAACAATAATAAAAGAATAATAAGAAATAAATAGATGAAAAATTGGAGCACCCAACTATTCTTTCGTTTTTTGTAATTTCATTGACAATAATGATACTGAAGTAGATGATTGTAGTGGATGTAGATGAGTGTTGTAAAATAAATAAAAAATATGTATTTTTGTTACTGCGTATCAAAAATATGAATAGATACGTGAATATACTGAGATGATACTTTATTTTAACCCTTTATAATTGGTAACTCTATTTTTACACTCACGAAAAACTAACACATTATTCAATAAACAATCATTAAATTGTGGTGAGGAAGCGTCTTTACCTAAACGAAACGCGTTTGCTTTTTCACCGTAGCTACAGGAAGCGAAATAGGACATTATAGGTATAGGTATGATGGCTGCAACGTAACAGGAAGCGTTATCCATTGTTCATTAAAACATGGCAGCGCACTTAAAAAAGAGAGTTTATGAGGAGTTTTCTAAAGTCGTACAGGTGAGTAAAAGCTTTCATTTAATTCACATTTAAAACCGAAGACGGAGGCTGAACGCTGCTTTTAGAGCTAACTGACTAGCCGGTTGGCGCATGCTAAGTGGCTAACTGCTAACATCAAATACTACGACAGTGACAACTTAACGTCTATATTAATTAAAAGTTAGTGTTTTGTAAAAGTTATAAATGTGAGCGGTTAGTATACTGTGGTACTGCATCATACTAAACAAAAACACGGCATTTAAAGTCGGTAAATTTATCTGGAATTAAGTGATAAATGAAGCTTATATTGAATATATGCTGTGACATTTGAAGCGTCGTAGAGAACGTGGTTGGCATGGTTACTGTAGAACTGTAATAGGTCACATATTTCTTCTAGTTACCCTGTTTTAAAATGTACTGGCGTAAGTAGTGAAACTTATTATATTTGATTACGTTTCTGATTTTCTAACAAATGTTTTCAGCTGTACCGTGACACCATTTGTAACCGTAAATAATAAAAAAAAACCGTTATGATTTAATAAATTAGATTGACTTCAGCTGCAACCACCTTTGTAATCAATTAACTAATTTAATTACACACATTTTTTCTCAATAACTGTAAATGCTGATAGACTGTGGCTTCTGTCTTAGCATATGTATTGACAGGTACATTTAAAGTTTAAAGTTAGTTACTGTTTTCCAGTACATTCACCAAAATGTACTCATTAAAGATATATTCCGTGTAATAATGTGATATAATAATTCCTCCTGTCATACTAACTATAAAAAAATGTGCTTTATATCTTAGTGTAAATGTATTTAAAAGTTGATCTGAAGCTTCCACCTTTCCAAATGAGTCAAATAAAGTAATTTTTTTCAGTTTTGTAGTCTTTTTAGTACCAAAGAAAGAAAGACAGACCCTATTTAATTTT
>JANJYP010015391.1:0-19845 GCA_024605115.1 Rastrelliger brachysoma | reverse complement strand
AACTAGTTCAGAAAAGCTGTGAACTGGCACAACACTGGTCATCTACCCCTTCTCTCTCCTATTTCCTGTCTACCAACTTAACAATAAAGGCGTCTGTGCCAAAAAAATTAAAAAAAAAAAAAAAAAGTACTTGGCAAGACATACACTTAATAGTTCAACAGCAAGGCAGCCGAGTCGGCATCTGTCGGGGAACCCTCGTCCTCCTTAAGCTGACAACAGCGAGTGAACACCGGGTCAATACTGATCCTCGTCCTAGCTCTTACTTTGTCATTCTCTCTTTTCTCTTTTTGTCTCCTCTGACAAAACCTTTGGCTTTTTCTGAGGTATTTCAGCCATGATATTAATGTGCACACAAATACCCAGCTGGCATACCAACGCGGGCTGGGCTAAACAGCATCCAGAGGGGAGGGGGAAGTGACATATGCCATAAAGCAGTAGTCGCATGCTGTAGTTCTTTATGCATAGGTTCCTACCAGGTTCCTACGCGAAACCTAAAGTTGCCAGTTAAAGCAATACAGGCCCCGTTAGATTAAAACAGACATGTCATTACACTTATTGTAATTCGATCTACCATCACAAGAGTCTTTGAAATATATTATGATAGTTGAAATACTACCTAGTGTTGCTTTAAAAGCTATGAATTGTCGTGGGATAAGCTACAAATGACCAAAGACATGAGAATACACCAAAGCTTAACACTGAAGTCTCTGCTGAAGTAGGTAGTTGAAATTACAATTCTTAATTGGTAGATGAGTTAAAGATGGCAGCAGTTGTGAATAATGTGACCTCTTGAATACATTTCAACCAGTTAGTGTTTCTTTATATCTTTTAAAATATTAAAGTATGGTTAATGGTCAACATTTTTACTTGCTTTTTTTCAAATTCCCAAACTGTTATAGAAAATATCCAGGAAACATCCTGGTTTGTTTCTCAGTTATTGTCATTTCATATCTATAATATTTAGCTCAAAGAAATACTCAATGACAGGATTAACCCTCCGTTTTCATTGTGCAGGGCTACGACATCAGTTTTCTGATCACCAACTTCCACACTGAGCAAATGTACAAGCATAAACTGGTGGACTTTGTCATTCATTTCATGGAGGAAATTGACAAGGAGATAAGTGAAATGAAGCTGTCTGTCAATGCCAGGGCTCGTATTGTCGCTGAGGAATTCCTCAAAAATGTGAGTTTATTCATTTTAATGGAGTCTTTTCATTTGCATTATTACTACATTATTATTCTTATAATAGGGTGAGCACAAGTTTTATATTGTTGCAGTCAGAAACAGATTTTTTAATATTGTTAATGTCTCTGTGCTTTAGATTTATTGAAACTTAAGACATTGTTTCTGTTTTATTTTTGCAGTTCTGAGCATTAATACCCGGAGAATACATTCCTTTTGCAATCATGGCCATCACAGTGGAGCATTCACATCGCAGGGCAGAAGAGAAAGAAAATACTATCAGAAAAGAGAAGTCAAGAAATTTAAGATGTACAGTTAAAATGCATCGGCCAGTTGGGCGTGACCCTTTATCCTTTGAAATCAGCTGTGCTCATGAATATTGATGTTTGTACATTATGAATATTTACACCAGACATTAGTTTCTGCCTTTAGACCATTAGCAAACAGCTGGGCAGGTCGTTAATCAATATTAATGAGCACAGGGTAAAATGGATGTTTTTTCAGATAATTTAAGTTGTTTTTTAAATATATATATATAAATATATATATATATATATTATATGCACATAAATTTCATTGCTATGTTTTGTTATGACCAACCTTAAACCACGAGGCCAATCAATTGGTACACTTTTTGTTTTGTTACACAAGTACACAGAGTAGACCTTATTGTAGATTTAAATAATAAGATAAATATACTTGCTGGCAGTAAAGATAAATAAAAACATTATCCTTTGTATTTTCTTGTATGTTCTTATTTGTTGTGGTATTTTTAGAAATTGTGAATCAAAAAACTCTTTCCCTCAAGCATTGACAATTTATTGAGATTTTTACTGCTGAGGATGAAAAAGGCATTTTCTGTTACACCTTCAGTATAGTTATATACAATACCAAATGTATAATATTACAGAATTGTACAGAGTTCTCCCAAAAAGTTATGTACTGTATAATACAAGTCGGTTTAGATACAAGACTCACATGGAACAAACATGCTAATACAGTTTGCACAGTACCTCACTTTTTATTCCCAAGTAGAAACAAGAAAGACATGTGTCAAACACAACCTGTGACAGAGACTTATAATTTAAAATTTGTCATTTTACTTTCTTTTAAAAAGCAAAAGACCACAATTTATAACCCTGAAATCAGTTTTGGCTCTACCATAATAAACACGAAGGAGGGCCTCATCTGCAGATTTTGGATTACAGGTTTACAATGCATTTACATAATTTATGGTGAAAAAATCTTATTTTCCCACCTATGGAGTGCTAAAGACTTAATTTTTGTTTACAGAGTAAGTACACTGAATGGTCAACTTTTTTAAAAAAAAATACAGTGTATAACGCAACAAGCAATGAAAAAAAACTTAATGCATTTCCTCTGATAAGTTTTGCTTAACAGTAACAACTTAAATCAAGAGCATCTTGTCAGAAGTAGTTGCAGTCTCCTCCTCTGTTATGGTACAATAAAAACACCTTCCAAAACACAAAGTACAATGCACAATATACAGTAGATATTAAATACATTTGAGGAGAAGATGCTAAACATAAAGGGAATGTTTTTTATTGTAACAGTAAATCCACATATCAAAAATAAAGAACATATATAAAAATGGATTACAGTTAGTCAAAGTGCTTTACAGTGTGAGTTTGGGAAGATGCTCATTTCCTCACGTCAGTGAAGAAGCTGCTGCAGTTAGCAGTTGAAACAGCACCATACCCATAATGCTATTCAAAGGTCCAGAGTGGAATCAGGTCTCAGTTGGAGCAGGAAGTGGAAGGGGTTAGAAGTGGGCTGGGACTGTTTGCAGGGCATCTTCATTGGTGCGCTGCACGTTCACATTCTGAAACAGTGGTCAGAGGACAGGACTCAGTATGAAACTAGTATAGTCCCACATTACTAATATGACATTTACAAATTGACATTTTCTCATGAGTAATCATTTGAGTTTCATATCTTAATGAATAGTAACTTAAAGTAAAATGAGCGCATCTCATTCAAGCAGAATTCCTGCTTTCAGAAACTTCTCATGTGTATACACAATAAAATTGAGTAAGTGAGTAGAGCTTGTAGGTGTAATTTTTTTCAAGTCTGTTTAAAGTCATATTACTAAAGACTTATAAGCCTTTTACTATAGTTAAGTATTAATATATTATTTTGTTTGACAAATGTGTTGACAGTCATTATGAGTGCAAAGTAGGTTGGTCAAAATAAAAACACTAATGCTTTCATCAGAAAAAGTAATAGGGGGAAGATTTATTATCAGAGATTAATATTTACAAGTAAATCTCAACAACCACAAACATCAAATCTGTATCTGGAAGTCAATAGCAATTGGGATTTACATTCTTGGTGATGTTTCACCTTTCGTAACACTCCTAGATATACCATGACTTGGATGACTGAGAAACTTCACACACAGTTGATCTGTGTGGAGGTTCAGTGATTAAAAACTGTGGAATATCCTTCATATTTAAACCGTAAACAAGAGTTGATATCGAGACAACATTTAGCTCAAAACAATTACAACTAGAATGATTTTTTTTAATCATATGCAGCAATAAACATGTATATGTTTATACATACTGCACATATACAAAACACAATCATGGTAACATTTATTACTTTAAAGTCTATATTATCTAAACTATTTGAAGACAATGATGCTAGTATAGTGTACAGTGCAAGTGGAGAAGATGATGCATCAACAGATGTTAGTGCAGTTGCACAATAATCAGTGCAGAATATACAAATGTCAAAAAATATATATATAAAAAAAACACATTTCAGTCACCTCAGAAGACAATCTCCTGAACACTTTCACATTATAAATGGCATGTCCTCATAACACAACTATTCAGCTTTTTATCCCTTGAAATTAATAGTAACACAAGCACACACATACACACACACACACTGCTAAGTGAATCATCCTGAAACTTCCAGTGATGGAGTTCCTACAAAGAAAACTGCAAAGGACCTGAGATGAAAGAAACAGCATTTCTGCACCCACTGAGAGAGAAAAATGAAATGAGAGGATTACAGCTGACATGGAAGAGGTAGGAGTATCAATGATAAGAGCTGTCACAGTTGTCTTGGTTGATGTCTGGGATGGCCGGCGGAGACTGAACATGGCTTCCTCTGCCGTGTGTGAATTTTATATTCTCTGTACATAAGAAGAAAAGCATCAGTGCTGACTGCTAAGGCCTGCTTAAGGAGGGAAATGCAGACTAAATACTACAGTGGCCCCCTCCAAAAAAAAAGTTGTCCCACTTCTGTGTGTTGCCTGGGATACCTACCTCTGGTCTGTCCCTGTGTGTGTTCACAGCATCCACGCCTAAATAGACAGACTCCACTTTACATCCTGTTAGTGAGAGCAAACAAAAATGATCACTAGCTAGGCGCACTGGAGATCAATAAATCAGGTTTGTTTAGGTTGTAATGGTCAGCATATGCACTGTATATGTTACATAAGCCTAGAAAACTCACCATAAGCTATGGGGGTTAACTTCAACGCAGTATGCAAAGGGCACTTAAGATAAGGCAACTCGTCTGTGGAGGCACAGAAACAAATTAATAACCTGTAATTTAGCCAAAAAACACTACTGACTGCTGTTCGATGTTGATACTGTACCTGCAGTCTTGTCTAGGAAATATGCAAGAAGACAGCGCATCACGGCCTGGTGACAAATGACCAGAACATTCTCCTGTCTCTCCAACTCCATGATCACAGGCTCCAATCGCTGCACCAGGTCTTCATATGACTGACGAGAGTAACAGAGCTGTCAAACACAACAAGAGACAGACAAATCCCATTCACCTCTGTAAATGAAAGAAAGGATCATTCTCTAACCTCTCCTTTAGGGTAGCGGTAGCGGTACTTGTCTTGGTCTCTCAGTGCAAACTCCAGAGGGTAATGCTCCTGGATCTCTTCATACATCATTTCCTCACACACACCCTTTATAAAAATGAAGGACATGTCGTTAGCTATGATACATAAATGTTTTTTTTAATTATGTAGCATTATGCAATTGATGCATAGAAATCAACATACAGCATCTATTTCATTTAGAGATTTCCACTGTTCATATGGCACTCCCAGGCACTCCGCTGTCTGGATTGTTCTCTTCATCTGGCTGGTCCAGACCTTCAGATCTTTGATATTCTGGTCCTGGATGAATTTCCTCAGACTCTTGGCAAACTAGGAGATACAAAAGCACGGAGTGAGAAAAAATATTAATAAATTATTAACTCCACAAGGACAGTGTTGGTCCTTGGCTGATATTACTTTCAGTGGCTGTAGCAGACTCAGTTGTAAAGCTAGAGTGAATTGTCAACTGGTATCATATGACTAGTATCACAGAGGGGCTTGCCATTCACTCACTGAAAAATGCAATTCTTACAGGAGTCGCCACATGTCAAACTTTTTTGAATCCAAATCATAGCATGGATTCCTCAAGGTCTGAATGTGGTATTTTTACCAATCCCCACGGTCCCCTTCCCAAATGGTCTAAATTTTGCACCAAATGGGTATTGTGAATGGTAACTGTACGAATGGTAATGGTAAAAATTGTTCCAACAATTTATGAGACATGGAAGTGGTCTCATATACTTCCATAATAAAATTTAAGCCCTTGTACACTCTTGTATATTTTTGAGATTTGAATAAGCACCTAACCAAAACACAATGTGTATTACAGATTTACGACTAGAAAAATTATCACTTCTATGTGGCATGCTGTCGACGTGCTAACTTTCCATGAAGACCCCTTACACAACCTCTATCTAAAAAAGACTAAAATAGGTCTATAGGGAGTTGGGAGTGGAAGAGGTTTTCAGATGCACCACCTGCACAAACACATACCTCTTTCCCTCTGGCAGACAAGCCAGAGTCACCTCCAATGCGTCCCTTGATGTTGAGGTCACTTTCACCATGGCGGCACAGATAGATGGAGCGCGGTGTGATGTGGATGTTCATCAGGTAGTAGACGATTCGGCTTTGGATGTGGTCAAGAACGCGGTTTACCAGGTAACGGCGCCCCACATCCATGATCTTTATGTAGGACAAATCCCTGAGGCAAGAAAATCAGATGAATAATAACAGTCTATAAACCTGTGTTTCTGGTTTAATCTGCTCCGAGTTATTCTGTGTATCCTCACCTGTCGAGAACCTCATCAAGAGGCTGGTAGGAGGACTCATAACACTTGATTCTCTTCATGAAGTCCTCAATGGCCTCCTCTGTGTTGCAGTGTATGTAGTCAGGGTTGCCCAGCTTTACTTGCTGCAAACAGGAAACACGAGGAAAGGAAGTGAGCAGGAAAAAGGGGAAGACAGCTGCCTGACTCTGCTTTAAGTCTTTTTCATGCTGAGTTTGTATCAGTATGTTGGATAAAAACTGCCAGCTTACCACTATGTTTTGTGCAATGACATCTGGGTCCTCACACACAGACTCCACAAAAAATACCTGATTTATAAAAAAATAGATTGCTTAGCATGTCATCAAATCAATGTGACGTGACTGATTAGTTCCAGGAAGTCCTGCCTGTGTTCACATACCTTGAAGCCATTTTGCTCAGCAAACTTGACGATGGTTCCTCTTCTTTCTCTTGTAGTATTTGTTGCATCGAAGACCTGAAACAATACAAAAAACTCCTTATGAAGCCCTAATAGTCAGGTATTCTTGTTATGATGGAGAATTCAAAGAGACTGTAACAAGAACTCACCGCCACCTGTCCTCCTTCAACACAAAGGTACTGCCGAACATCATTAAGTGCAGCTGTTGCACACTGACTGTGGAGTGGCAGCAAACAAAGAGTCAATTTACCAGTTAGCTAAACCTTCTGCTGCAACTTCCTTATAGTTGTAAAAAGCCAAACCTATGTTTTGAAATATCTGTAAAACATGAGTTTGATTGCTGAACATAAGTTTGATTGTTTGTCAGCTGCATGATGTACATAGGGTGACAGCTATTGAAATCACTTACCGTCTGATTCTTAAGCCCTCTTCATTATCTGGACGGAAAAACTCGAAGGACTTGTAGATCTTCAAACACTCCCTCCGATACTGGCCAACATTGAACTCTGTTATGGAAGTAAACATTTTTAAAAGTCGTATTCCAGCCGGTTTCTGCAGTAAAGTAAATGTCTGAGATGATGTGTAAGGAGAGGGTAGCCGGTACCTTTGGTTGGCACACCTATCCAGTTTAAGTAACGAGTCAGCTTCTTTGAAATATACGTTTTCCCTCGAGCTGGAAGTCCAACAGTGACAATGAGTGTCGGGCAGTTTGTCATACAAACTGTGGGAGATAGAAAAAGAGAGAACACACACATTTATTGGATTTAACTTATTTCTCATATAGTTCATTGGCAGAAAATGGCTTGCCAACATTGTTCTATTCAGCAAGAATTTAATTAGTCTCCAAGGTTGACCATAATTACACCAGACAGACAAGAGACACACTTGGACAGATTTTAGCTCAGTGACACTAATTACTACAGAAAATCTCTGCCAGGGAGCAGAGATGTCAGTACAACAACTGGAACAGCGTGTTGACTGAAAAACACCTGCATGCTTTTAAAAATTTAAAAATGTCTTGTTTGCATTCAGGGAGAAAAAATGTTACCAGCTACTCAATAGATGACCGTTGTTTTTACAGCTGGTGAGTGAATCAACTTGGCTGGTGGTTGGTGCTAATTTTATATCCTGTTTGCATTTGAGATCCTTTCAGGCTTTGAGAGCAGCTTTTGACTTTTGAAGGAGAAGCAAGACAGATGTAGAAATGATAAATGAACAAACAACTGAAAATAAGGATGGGAATGAGTTGTAATATACAGCAGAGGGTGTGGTCAGCAAAACTTTATGATCAAGTTAAAAACATTTATTTGAGAGCATAAAGCTCTTTCTGGGATTAATGTCACAGATAAATGCTACTAGATTCTGCAGCCACGACAACATATATCATTTCATTGTTATATCATGAAAATGATTGACTATAAAAACAAGTGGCACTGTTTTTCTTGTACAAAAAGAAAAACAGACTGACAAAACATGCGCACTTCTCCAGTTATCCCTGCAAGACTGCATTGAGTGTCTCAACACAGTCATGTTCACTAACACAGACGGCTGATCCTGAATTGTATCTGCGAAAGCTGTTGAACTGGCTGTTCTGCATACTAAGCACAGAGATGTTTTGAGATGAATTTGGAAAAGGTAAAATATTTCGTGCCACGTCCAGGGCTGAACTAGCTGCAGCTTGTTCAAAAAGGAAAACAGCTCTGAAGCAGACTGAGCTTGACTCAGCAAAAACAAGCCACCTGCAGAGAGAGAGAGAGAGAGAACTGAGAGCAACTGCTTGAGACACAACACAACTGCTGAGTCTCACATGTATCCAGACTAACGGGGCTAACAGACATGTAGGCTGTTTGTAGCGGTCCTGGGTATATTGGCGTATCCCAGTCATGGGTATGTCATTAAGCAGGTTACAATTATTCCTCCCAGCTGTTTAAAATTCAACCGCTTGCATGATATTTGGTTCAAAATGCACCAGAGTGAACATGATACAAACACTGCTAAGAATATTCAGCACTTTCTTAGTGGGCAACATCAAAATATGTTTAAGTTCAGGAACACAAGTAAAAAATAAAGAAAAAAAAGCAAGAGAAATGATGACTAATAATTCAGTAGATGCCCACAAATCATCATACAGTCACATCCTCTGCGGCACTTGCCGGCCAGCGGTATCTCACCCCGTATCTGCGCTATGTGCCCGTTTTTGCAAGGCATCCAAATCTTCCGTAGCGGGTTCTGAGTGAGCTCCCGCGGGGAAGTCTCCACCTGAAACTCCTCGTTGTCTAACATTTTGAATGTAGGGTCAGTGATGTTACCCTCCTAACGTGAAACTGAGGCAGCGGACTCCAGCCCCGGCAGTGTGATGCAGCAAGATGCGGGACGGGGAGGGGGGTTATCAGCTGAGAAACAGCAGTTTCCCATTACCGTAACTACTGGAGACTGAGCGCAGTTACGGAGCTAAACAAAAGAATGTAACTGTACTAACTTCAGCCATTCATCATTAACACTTGCTAAAATCGTGTTTACTTTTTTTAAATTACTTTTTTCAATTAGAAACACCTTAAAAGCTGATGCTGAAATCGGTAGAACGTGCATAACTATGGAAACGTGTAATCACATTCAAAAGTGATTACACGTTTCCTTTAAATGACAGTTTAATGTGTGTTGTTTTGCACAACGTAATTTCCAAAATATAATACTAGCCTACATGGCAATTTCCTATAGTGTTCATTGCATATTTATTCAATAATTAAATACAGGTATAATGTTTGGCACAATAATCTTAAATTAAGGTCTAATAACTCTTTTCTGAAACGTGACAGAAATATAGCCCAATTCACACATAAAGGATATTTGTGTTTATATGTAAGCTGTCATGTTGTAAAGTGCTATGAAGTACATTTACATGAACAAAATGGAATATAATTCAGAGAAAGACACGTGTTTGGGAATACAGATGATAGAAAAACAGTTTGTTTATAGTCTATCTTTATAGTACGCATTGCTTATTTTTCCTGCCTCTTTACATTTCACTGTGGTTGGCATGCTGAAATAGCTGAACCCTTCTCAAAAATGTTTTCATACCATACACAATTTCTAAGAAAAGCTGCTGAAAGCTTACCGTATATACACGGTTAGTGCGCATTATAAGCGAGTAAAAAACAGATGTTAACAGAAAAACAAAGGTTCAGCTGTTCACATGCAGCACACATGTCCAATGAATGCATCTGTGAACTGAGCCAATCAGAGATCAGACACAGAGGCCTGCAGCCAATGGGAGAGGCGGACCGGGAATAAGCAGGGCGTGCAGACTGCTGGGAGCTCAGATAAACAGCAGCATGAAACTTAATGGAGCCTCATGTTTTACACGAACCGGTCACGGGCTGCTCAGTGCCTAGTCCACACCTATGGCACACACATCCTTCAGAGGCACAAAGGCTGATAATCATAGACTGTAAAAATTATAATATGAGATACACATGATGCATACAGACAGTAATGTCTCATTTGTGTTCAATGTAAAATGAGCTTGACAGAGGACACTTGTGAACAGTCCTTTACACTTAAAAAAAGAACAGCTAAAATGTTGCATAATGAATAATATGTAAATAGCCTATTATTAAAGACTGAGCCAGTGACAACTGGCAAGACAGTTGTACAAGAGCTGTGCTTTGGGTATTGTCTTTGTATGTTATGTACCCTGGCTAAACTGTCTCATGTGTATATATATGTCAATAATAATGTCAGAAAAATATGCTTTATGCTATGTGTTTATACTTTTGATAATAAGAAGTGTTAAGAATAATGTGTAAGTGCTCTTTTGTTGAACTTTAAATATTTTCTAGACAACATGTGTAGCCTACATAACAGGTTAGTTCCCTTTTTGTTGAACTTAAGGTAGTGTTGCTAAACAGAATTCATACCTGGTAGGATGTCTGCAACATCCTACTACAGTGTCTTGCAATGCTTAATGTTTGCGACATATCCACAAACACAGTTACCATGCTAATATTCAAATATGGAAGCTATCATGTATACTCTGTAAGATATGATTAGTTGAAGTTGTTTATGTTCTATGATAATTGGCTGATGCTCATTAAACTGTCAACTCATTTTGTGTCGGGAGGTTTAGAGTGTTGTTTTTGCTATAAAGAGACAGTAAATTAATATTTGTTGGACAACTTTTAATCACATCATTCCATTCAAAATGCTGAGGATCACAAAATTTGACATCAGCAAGGCTACTTTCAACTTTTGACTGTAGAAGTAATTTTTTTCTGAAAATTGTATTTTTTTTAATTATTTTATTTAATGTACACATTTCCTGTATTTTCTGTTTGAATATTAATAAAGCGATCAGCAGTAAACTATTGCTTTTCTTTGACACTTTAATGGATATTATTGTTTAAAAGCCTAGAAAAAGAAACAGTGAAAAGCTGGATATTTACATTTTCACATGAAAAACACTAAACATATTTACACCTCATTGTCAGATGGTTTATTCCAGAAATGAACTTAAAAGTAACGTCTCACCTGAAACTTGGGATCGAGATCTAATCAATGTGACAATCAACCAGTGTAGTAACCAACCCCGTTCTCCCCTACTACTTTTCTCAACAGCTCAAACAGGACAAAACAAGCTGTTTAAAGATGTCACTGAAAAATTATAATGGATATATTTAAGTGTCTTGTCAAAACAAAACAATATTATATATTAATTTACAAAAAAAAGGTGATGTTTTCAAACGGCTCTTTTTGTCTAAATGTGTTGACAGAAGACTTAAAAAAGATATTAAATGATTAAATTAGTTGTGGTAGAATAATGGTTTGTTAATTTTAATGGTTTCAGCACTAAATCATTTTACCTTCACAGTATTAAGTGGTCTCTTGTTCAGCAAGCAACAACAACAACAAATCCAGCATGAGACAAGAGAAACCTAACACAATATAAAATTCATCTGACATAAATGTCTTTCAAGTTATGACTGAATCATACTAACTTGACATGATTATCCATGAATCTTGAAACCTGAACTGTAGTGAGATTACCGTAGTAACGCAGTTCTACCACCAAGTGGCACCCTGTACAAAATTTAAAGTCTCCAAACATTATTTTACTGAAGAAAAATGATTCCATACATTCAGATTACAGTGTTATCATTCACCATCCATTATGTCTCATTAACCATTAATCTGATAATTATAAATGGTTTAGTCAAAAAAAGTCAGAAAATATAGTAAATAAATTAGTCTGAAACTCTGTGGAATTTGAATTAGCAGATTATCACATTTGAGGAGCTGAATCCAAAAACATTTTTTCTGTTAGCTTTAAAAATGACCAAAACAAATAGATTATCAAAATGTTGATGATTCATTTTCAACCAGTTCACTGACTGATTAATGTACTAGTTGTTGCAGTTATAATTGTGACTGTCAACAGAGTCAGAGGTCAGACGGCACATTCATCCCACAGCAATCAGCATGTCAGCAGAACTAATCCCATCAGCAAGACACCTCACCTCACAGCTTCTACCAGTAATCCCATAAACACACATTTTCTAAACCTTGAAAACCTGCAGCAGCAAGCTTAAATAAACTAAAGGAGGGACTTCTGAGTTGGTAAAAGTTATTGTTTAACCACTAATTTATGAGTTGGTTGGCACACAGTTAGTTGTCACAGTGAAAGCTCACATGACAACATTAGAAATATGCAGCAATAAACATTAATAACATGTGTATGAACTAAATGGGAAGTAGACTGCATTCATATAGAACCTTTCTAGTCTACACTTACATACACATGGTGATGGTATGGTGCGTGTACGTTCACACACTCAAACACAGATGGTGCAGCCATCAGGAGCAATTTGGACACTCAACATGTGTACTGCATGAGCCAGGTATCAAACTGCCAATCTTCCAATTAGTGGATAATCCACTCTTCTCCTGTGTCACAGCTGCCTCCAAAGCTCGACCTGATTTAATGCATTACCTAATAACGAAATGATTAAGATGTAAGTGTTAAGTTTAATTTAGTAAGTGTGAAATAAAAACAGTGACTAAATCAATAAACATATGAATGATTAAAAAGAAAATGAAATTTCAGCTTAACTACATTTAGTAGGGCTACAATATTGTAGTAGGGCTGCATCATGATATTAGGATAACATGATACATGATATGGGATAATACTTTCAAATGTTGCGATGATGATATGACTTGCGATAAATAAACAAATACTCAAGAACATGGTGTTAACGTCTTTCTACTTTGGAATTGCGTTATACTGGCTTCATTTACAGAGATTAATCTCACATCTGCATTGCTCCCCGTTAGCTGCATTCTGAGTGTGAATAACTGTTTTTTGTCTTATATGATGTTAACTTTTTTTCCATCCCTTTTTTTTACATCTTAGAGACCAAACAAATTATCTTTTAATTGAGAAAAACCATAAGCAGATGAATTGATTGTGAAAATAATCATTAGTTGTGGCCTTATATTCCACATACTCATCTGCAATAGCCATTTTAAAATCCTGCTTCTGCTCAGCCTCAATCATCCATTTCCTGACCTCCAGAAATCATTGCAAGCTAATTTCTTCAGCTAAAATTCAAATTTTTTTATGAATTAAAATTTACACATTTAATGTGTAACTTCTTCCCTGTTCCATCTGTAGGTGAGAAATGCGATGACGTGCCAGCGAAAAGGGTTTTTATTCTCTTTGCAAAAAGAAGGTCTTTCAGGTCTAAAATGGTGAAAGGCCCTGAATGCAGGTTAAGTCAGTACATATATACACACTTGGCCAATGCCCCCCGTCTAGCATAATTCACTGCTGTGCTGACCCCAAGGATGTAGGCTTCACACCTAAGACAACCTATACATCAAAGATAAGGCAGACGGCTTGGAGACAGTGTTACAATATGCATCTTGGCACAAAAGGGTAGAAAAAACAGGATGTCTGAGATTTTAAAATTTTCATCCTACTTTGAGATTTAGACCGGCAAATGGTAAATTGTACTTACAGAGGTCACCTACAAACTTACACACATTATACTTTACAGAAGAATTTAATTTTGAAAAATAACATATAACAATATTACACAAATACTGCAAACACAGTCACACAAAGGTGTGAGAACAGCAGCAATTATCAAACTTTTATCATATTCTTGCTGCTTAGCTTCATGTTGTGTCCACTTCTCTGTCTACTTTGTCAATGACATGGTGTTGTGTTTCACAATTTACACATCAAATAATGTACCTAATTATTTATCTTAATAGCAAAGTGTGATTTCCAGCTGGTTCATTCAGACTTTATCTCCGTTTGCATGCAGTATTTATCTTAATAATAAGATAATAAGTTTACATTATCCTGACCTAAAAGCTGCATTGCTATGTGGACATTATACTATTAGTATGTGGCTTGTATGTGCATTAAAACACATACAAACCTTACCAGTGCAGACTGATGTTGGACATTCAGTCATTCCAAGATGAACATTGTCAAGGCAAAAGAAGGGTCTTTTCCTGTCTCAACATGGGGATGACCCCATGCCACAAATTAGGAATTGCACCAATGTCTTAAAAATATAGTACAGAAAAGCTGCTACATTTGCAAGCTTAACCACACAAACAAATGAAACCATCTGCTCTGAATGCCCCCAGATGCAAAACGGCAGTGGACAGAGCAGGTGCACAGTTACTGCAGAGGCATCACACACATACATGAGTCAGACTATGGTCACTTATAGGGACATTACATAGACTTACATTCATTCCCTGGAGACCTGCCCTCACCCCAACCATAACTACTGACCCAACAATCAGCTTTTCACCAATAGGTGACACAGTTTTTGTGCCCAGCTGGATAAGTCATTCCTAATTAAGGGCTCCAAAGTCTGGAATTTGTCCCCTAAAGTAGCCTATAACAGAGAAGCTACACACAGACACACAGGCTTCAGCCCTGCCTGAAGTCTTTAATGAGATTCTGTGTTAGCGGGTGAACTTTACCCCAGATTGAGTGCAGATGCAGGATGGAGCGAGGGTGGAGGGAGGGAGGGAGGGAGAGAGAGAGAGAGAGAGAGAGNAGAGAGAGAGAGAGAGAGAGAGAGAGAGAGAGAGAGAGAACTCTTTATTTCTCTATATGATCCTTTCCATTATTTTATCAGAGAGAGAATGAATTATCGTGATTATTCAGAGTAGGAATGCAGTCGCAGATAAAACCGGAAAAAGTACTATTTAGTATAATAGAAAGATGGAAAGACAAGGTGAAAGAGGGCAGATTTATTGCAGCTGGCAGTCTCTCTCCACTATGAAAATGAACATCTTGCGGGGTATACAGCCACTCTGTTGGTTCTCCTGCAAGCACTCTAGCATATTTCTCTTCCTCTGCAGTTACTATTTATGATTCGGCTAACAGATGCTTATGTACAAAGTAAGGTACATTTGAGTTATAAACACATATGCGCTGCAATATGCAGGCACTCTGGAGACAAAGCTTGATGCTTTTACAATGACTGTGCACAGATGAGGCAACTTAATATGCACATCAACTCCCTATTCGCTAAAAAACAACACAAATGTTCATATTTGGCTGTCCACCCCCCTTAAAATAAACAAACTAGCCTCTACAGAGTAGCATTTTTTAACATGTTTTTCTTGTTTGCCTGCTCAGCTCCACCTCTCTATATGTAGGCGTGGACAGGGCAGCACAGCCTGAGCTCTGTTCATCCGTCATACATCTGCCACAACAGCTTAGGCTGCAGGCATTTAAACCATTGTGACCATATTCGTACAAGGAACAGCAGTGAATCCCTCCTCTAGGATCCTGTCAGGTAATGTCTGCATGGCATCCATCAACATGACACACAAACTAAATTGAACAGGCCCTCTAGACTACATGACTCACAGAATTACATAATAACCTATTCTTATAATAACTGACTCAACAGATTATGGAGGCCATAGTATTAGCGCTGGTCCAGATGCCATTAACATGCACAGGATGGTTTTAAGGGTTCAGCCTATACAAGAAGAATATAATGGGATACACTTCACAGTTGGCATAAGTAAACACAGGTGTTCAGACTGAAATGTTTATAGTCCCATTCAGGCTCTGACACAAGCTAGCATCTGTTCAACCAGGATTTCGGACACTTCAATCTCTGGTCCATCTGCCCCATGTCTGTGAAACCATACCACTGACTGTGCTTTGTGAAAGAGCCACAATAAATACATAAATAAATACAAAGACTTTACATTAAGTTCTCAAAATCATCCTACACATGTTGCAGCAGCACATGCATGAGCCAGATGATGAAGGGTATTCAAGAGCAAGCAAGTCTACAAAACTATGTGAGCCACGAGAGGACCTTCTAAATCAGTAGAGACCCCCGAGGGACCATCCAAGGGAAGTCTTGGAAGTTTCATGTATTCAGTCTTAATTGTTAGTCGTTTTTTCTCCCATTTGCACCACAATATGTTCAGACAATATTTTTAATGTATTGTTCCCTAGAACTACTTTTCACAGTCATAACTAACTACAGAAATTTCTCAGACATTCTTGATTGTGCACAGAACTGTCGCAGGTCTTTGAAACATTTGTTTCTGTTTACTGCCACTGGCTGTCACTCTCTTAACTCAGCCCCCCAGCTAGCTGACTGGCTAACGTGGCTAACAGCAGTCAGGCTAAGCAGCAAATAGAGACATGCTAGTTACACAAGCATCATTTGCGTTTTCAAAGTAGAAAACGCAAATGATGCGAAATTTAGGTTATTAGTCAGAGATCTGTCGGCGGTGAGCNTGCCGCAGTGTCCCCCCCCCCCCCCCCCCCCCTCCCTGTCAGCCCTGAAGCATGCCTACGTGACACAGACTTGTTTACTTCATGCTGGCCCAGCTGCTCTGTAGCACTTCAGTTGCCTCACTGCATGCACACAATGTCGACTGACAAAAACACATTAAAGGAAAATGTAGAAAAAGAAAAGTCAATGTTCAGCTCGTACGCTACCTGCCCTGTCCCGCGTGTTTTTCGGGCAGCAGGAGCCCCTCATGATCCAGGTTTAAATCCTCTTCTTCCCAGCGTGGTGAGCGGTGTGACAGGCTGCAGCGGCGCAGGAAGCAATGAATGAAGCGAGTGAGCAGCACAGCCGCACGCTCTACTGCGAGTCTATACGCACGAGCACAGGTGTACGTTTATTTGTTATTGGTTGTAATCTACTTTGTACCTTTAACCCTATTCAAGATGTTTACGCTTATTTGCGTACTATTAGTCGAATATGTACCAGGAACCTTTTCAACTAACCTTGAGCCCTGAAAAGACAGTTTACGTGCCTGTCACCTGTTTTTTGTTTCATTCATAGCAAATTTGTTGACTTGGGTATTTCAAACTCATTCATAAACACTACCTCACGCTTCAGGTTGTGAAAGCTCTTTAAGGAAAAAATGTCAGACTTGGGGCAGCAGATGACACTTTGGTGACCTGCAGCTTTACTTCACAAAATCTACTGATATTCAAATAATCATTTTTTTTCTTTTTTTTTTTTTTAATCAGAATTTAGATGCATAAAATAAATAACATAACATATAGCTATTTGCAAAAAAATGCACTTATTGTGATCGAAAGATAAGTTTATTTCTTCATCAAATATCTTGCTTTCTTAAAGATAAGACGTTTTTATCATAAAACATGTTTGTTTGTAGTCTAGGTTTGGGAATTCTGCTTTTTTACACATCCATTCATTTGCATGTTTTTAGAGATTTATTTATTTTTTTGATATTTTAAATGATGTTTTTAAATAATAATTTCATATTGTTTTGGTTTTATTATCAGAAAATGTTCATCTTTGATTCATTGCATTGTTGACCTGCATTATGTATCACTTCATTAAATTGCTAAATACATAAAGTGTTCAGTGTTCAATTTCTATTTTATTCTCATTCATCTCCTTATAGCTAACAAATCATAGTGCCTCTAGGGCGACAGTGTAACATATCAAAAACACAAAACAAAGAAATAAAAACAAGCATAGAAAATTAGAAACAGCAAACTAAGAAACTACACCAGATTAGAAACATTCAAGTGTGAAATGGGGATATCAGAAGGGACCAGGCTGAACATTTTTGCCCCAGGGCCCTATAAAAGCTTATTCAGACAACAACAAAAACAGGGACAACAAGAATAGAAGAAAAACAAATTTTCACTTTTTAAATCAATATATCATATAGTGCACATCTAGAAACATGTTTTCCAGCAGTTTGATGCTTTTTATTGGTGTTTCCCAGTGTTTGTATGTGACTCCATTTGACTTTCATCTTTAATTGAACTTCGCTGCAACAGCTGCTTTTGCCTGAATAGGTGTCTTAGTGCAGACACGATCTGTTCACCTTTTTCTGAAGTTGTTGGAGGACCCACCTAACAAGAAAAGTTAAGATTATTGAATCCACACATACTTCAGCTGTAAATATTGATGTTGCAACTGTTGTCATCTTACATATCGGAAACTTGCACTCTTTCTGATCATCTCTGGAACAGCTGGAGCAGGAACAGATGGAGAAGGAGGAATCCAAGCAGCAAGAGGACTCTGGTCTCGTGTATCACTGCCAGGAGGTATCTGCTGGGAGGCGGTGCTGATCTTGGTTGGGGGGACTGGTGGCAAAGGCCCTTTTTTAAGAGCAAGGGACATGGACACTCTTGCACCTCTTGGCAATGTCTGAGAGACTGGACCTGTCAAATATGCCAGGACACTATGTACTTTCTCAAGAACTGAATGTTAAAAAGTGTGCAACATTTTTCAAGATAATATACCTCTGTTCCTCAACTCTCGCTGCACCGCCTTCAGTCCTCCAAACTGGTTGATGATGCAGTCAACAGCCTCAGCAATGTCTTTGTCTTTCAGGTCCTCTTCAGTGAGTTGTGCTTGCATCAACAGCTTTCTGATAGTGGAGTCCAGATCCTTCAATTTCACCATTAAAACAGGGAAAGGGGTTGATTTAATATGCTATTCCACATAGAATAATTACAGTATGCCTCTGTGTCATGAATTTCCATATAGTAACAGAGCATGTGTTTGATTTTCTGATTAGCATTTTGACTTACAGAACTTATCATTGATGTAAGTGTTGTAGATGGTGCATCAATAGGTGAATGTTGCTCCGTGTACACTGGTTTCACCCTACCAAGACACACATATTAAAGTATTTGCTTTAATCTCCTGTTGCTTACTTTAAATCCAGAAAAATCTGGGCATTTTACGCACCCTGATTCAGCTAGGTTACATGGTGAGTTGTTATTTTTGTCTGCATTTGTCATTTCAATCATCCCGGTCATATTTTCTGAAAAATGTAAGAAGTAAACATGACTGGAAGATTCATGAGTTGTTGTTTTTTTTTATGTTTTATACAAATGAATCATCCATTTGTTGTTATCTTTACCTTGGTTTCTTCGGGCAGCTTCCACTGCCAGATGAAATTCCTCTGCCTCGGCCTCATTTGCAAAGTTGAGGCCTGCCTGGTGGTCCTTGAAAACACAACAAATCTAATGCTCTGATGAACATGTTGCATGCACTGAAACTTTCAAATTGAAATAGTTTTTCCATTGAGCTACAACATGTAAAAAACTATAAAGCAAGTTGTCTTACATCTGCAGGAAAAGTGTGGAAGAATGTTTGATTTGCAGTGTACTTGAATGGGATGTACAATTCCTGCTCCCACAGTAATTTGGCACGCTGTAATAAGGGAAAGATGAGGGAAAGATTAATGGAGAGGAAGCAAACTGGCTCTAAACAGCGGTTACATTGTCACAAGGTCAAAAGTACAGGCACACCCATCAAAATAAGCCCCTATTGTTACTAAAGGAAATAACTATTTAAAAGGAAACACTACAAGCTTTAACACACGCGCAACTATGGTCGTATATCTAGAAGGCTGCACGTAAACTAACAAAACATCAACAAAGTGAACCTAAGAGGACAAGATTAAATGCTGCTTAATTTGGAGAAGTGACAAACATGTGAGGGGGAGGAGTATCTCTCCCTAGATCTATAGTTCCTCTTACCTTGACACAGTAGAGATGTAGGAAGTAAGAGTGCGCACAC
>JANJYP010015390.1:0-33583 GCA_024605115.1 Rastrelliger brachysoma | reverse complement strand
CTGGATGCTCCCACCAGCAAGACTGCAACATGCAACATATGTAAAGAAGATATCAAGGGATGGCATGAGTGTTGCATATTTCAACACCAGCAAAATACTTGAAGATGTGGCACGCTAAAGAGCACAATGAATTTAGCAAAGCTAAGAGGATGAGCTTCAGCAGCAAACTGTTTTATACTGTTCTATTTATATTGATTTAAAAATAAATTCCATTTGCTGTGTTCATTCATGTTTTACAAAAGGTTTAACCTCAACCAGCCTTTACCACAATGATAATCATATCACAGTCATGCATGTGTAGTGTGACATATTTTTTACACTCTGGTATCGGTACTCTGTATTAGCTGATACCCACAGCGCAAGTATTGGAAATGGTGTTGGGAGGGAAAATGGTATCAGAACATCTTTACTAATTTTCTTTGTCATTTTAACCACTACCAGTGTAATCTCTGTTGCTCACTCCTTCACACCTCTAGCAGAAATCCCCTTAATAAAACCAAGTCTCCTGACTTNTGTCATTTTAACCACTACCAGTGTAATCTCTGTTGCTCACTCTTTCACACCTCTAGCAGAAATCCCCTTAATAAAACCAAGTCTCCTGACTCTGCCTCTCTTTTTAGATTTGTTTCAGTCCCCAGGGCAGCAGGGTCCTGACTGCCAGCTCAGACAAGACAGCCCGTCTGTGGGATGTTCAGTCTGGAGCCTGCCTACAAGTTCTGGAGGGGCATACTGACGAGATCTTCTCCTGTGTCTTCAACTATGAGGGTGACACCATCATTACAGGTATACACTCTTCAACACATACAGTCGCCATTTCCAACAGCCACATACTGTACATCTGATAGGCACATGCCGTTGTAGCAAAATGAACTGATGAAGCCCCTTGCTTTAGAGATGAAATATGTTCCTAGACAAATTAAAGTCCAATTGCCTTTGATTCAATTTGTTGCCCAGAAATAACAATATTGAGGATATTCATAGATATGTTATAGAAACATTTAGTAGCAAATAAACTGCTCATAGCTATCCAAACACAAATGCTTAATTTCACATTTTAGCTTGAAAGTATGCAGCTGTGCCCTTCTGTTCAACCACCTGTTCATGCCCTCCTGCAGGCAGCAAGGATAACACATGCCGGATCTGGTACTGACCCTTCCATGACCTACAGATACTCAAGCAGGCCAAGACATGAACATGGAGGCTTTTGTGCTTATCCATACTACCATTTGTCTTTCTACTTATTGGTTACCGATAAGATTTGCAATCACTTCAAAGTTTTGTTTGATGAACAAAGTTTGGTTTGCAGCATCTGCCTAAGATTAAAGTGGTATAACAAATAATTGTGGCTGATAACATTACTTGTTTCTTTGATGTTCCCTCCTTTAACTGAATCTATTTAAGCTTTAGTTGTTTCTTAATTGTGCTAACCTTTTAAGTTTATTAAGTTAACAAGTTGTAACATTAGCTCATAAAATGTCATCGCAAATAGTTTTAATATTGCTGTCAGATTTAAATTATTACAGTATTGTTTTCTCGTTTAGAAAACAATATCTGTAATGTGTGTCCTTAGCTTAGAAAAAAATAATTATTTGGTGTATTTTGGCATGCAAAAATGAGGATAAACTCTATTTTCACAGCAATGGGTGTTTGTTTTTCAGAATAATGGGACTTAGGGCCAATGGGCATTTCCCATTAGTAGTTTCCAAGGAGTATTTTCTGAAAGTACAATGTGATTATGTCTGTTTGGTAGCTTCATAGCTTGTTTAACTGTGATAAACTTTCACAAAGATCATGTGTCTGTTTGTTAGTTTTGTTGCTGACCTGCTTTTGGGAAAACTATGCAAACAGTATATTTCTAATGTGGATACATGTGCTACTAAACAGTGTTCAGTTGTCTTCTTGTTGAATGTCAGGAATGATCGAGACTGCTTGTATTTCACATCACAGAAATTTATTGATGTCAAAAGATAAATACATTCAGTTCTACAGTGACAGAGTTTACAGCTGATGCTGTTGAATGCTGATGTAACACTAGAGTACCACTTAGTAGAGAAATAAACACACCAAGTCCACATATAAATCCAACATTACAAACCTTACTCTGTCTTACTGACATAGTAAAAGCTAAAGAGAGCAGTCTACTACTCCAAGGTGCATCAGTTCCAAATCTACAGTATATACAGTATAGCTATTCAAAATAATCAGTTCTCAAGTAACATTAACAAGATAACATACTTAGAACTGACTTTCAAGGTCACAACAGAAGTAGTATGTTTGCCAATGAACACAACAAATATATGGGTATTTTTGCTTACTTTAAGCAAATTTGCACTTCTAATTGACTATGAACAGAAAGTCAAAGAGTTTTTTTGGGCTTACATTTTAACTGCCTCTTTTACAAACTAATTTTGATAAAAAAAAAGTTTTTAATATGTTAAGCTGCAGGGAGAATCAAACCTGATTTTCCTATTTTCTGTTGGTACTTTGCTTCATATGTGTTCATTTGGAATAAATAAATGAACACATAATTTTGTTGTGAGAATCTGCAAATATATTTTGAGCAGTTAAAACCTGCTGACAATAATCTCTTGAAGGCTAGTTCATTCCTATTAGAAACGTCCAACCCATATACCTACGGTTTGTTCTGTACGTGTTCTACAAGCTAGAATGGTGATTTTTAAAATAAAACATACTTTTGTTAAAGGGAGACTGATCCAATCATGGCTGCAGACAGACATAAAATACAACTTCCATGGACAGTGTGAAAAGACAGTGGGGGGAGGGACTGGAGTTTTTATGCTGATGGTGTGCTTGCAACTTGGAGGAGACACTGTGTTGTGTGATAAGAAAGGATGAGGCAAACAGTTTAGACATATTAGAAGTGTGGGTGAGAGAGATCATGTGTTTTTGTTTGCAAGATGAGGAAACTATTCAACCTCACAGGCTCTCCAAAAGCCAATCAAAAAGGCTAGACAAGGACCTTCCCTCCTTTTCCTCTTTCTCATGTAGCTTACAGAACTGAACCACAGCACTGAACAAGTCCACAATGCGCCACGCCTTCTGAGACATCAGATGGACCACCCTCTGGAACTGAGAGAACACATGCATAATGAATCCGCTAATAAATATATACTCATTCATGTCGCTATAGTGACTGATGAAAAAATGTACTGTATGTATAATTCCAAAAAAAATTCTAGTATATGAGCCCTGCTGTAGTTAATATATTAATTCAAACTGTTCCTAAAATACTACCTACTTTGAAGGCAGTCAAAATGCATTATTTATAAAAACAAGCAAAAACCCAACAACCATTCTATAGTCAAGAAACATAGGCTACATTTAAGCTCAAAGAGGGTACTGATGTTATAGATTTTATATATTTATATTGTGCAATTTTATGTACAATTTATGGGCAATTGACATACAAATAAGCGGTTTGAAGAAGGGTTGTAATTCTCCTTTGTTTTTGATGTGACTTGTTGTTGTGCTCACCTTTGTGACCTTCTTCTCTCTGGACTTCCTGAAGTAGAGAGCAGGAAGTCCCAGCTCAGACGCAGCAATCCACTGCAGAACCACTCTTAGCTCTGAGTCCACACACTCAGCTTCGAGGTCACAGTTTACTACCAACAGCTCAGTGAGGTTGCCACTGCTGCTTGCTGTCTGTGCTGAACTGCTCTCTGAAAGATCAAATGTAAGAAGACATGCTGTATTAGGGGAGAATAACTATTTTAAGAAAATAATATATTTTAGAGAGCCCGAGAAAGGAGTCCACTCTAAGTCTTCTTTTTCAGGGCTTTCATACTTAATTCTATGTACTGAATGTGTCAAGTTATGTCTTTAAGAGTTCTGTGCAGCTTCTTCAATTGAAAGAGATAGACTTTTCTACCCAGAGCTTAACTGGATTCCATTCAATGAAAATTATGTATCAAATGCAAACATGCCAAACCTTTGAACGATCATACGGTACGTTCAACTTCATAAAATAAAATATATCTCTGGCCCAGTTTGATTGAAACCATCTTTGATCAAGTGTAAGTCGTTAAATAAAGATGGTCTTTGTGGTGAGAAACCTCTGGAGGTGCAGGCCCTTTTCAGTTATTGATGACCATCCTTAATGCAGAGCACAGCATCACCTTTATTCAAGTACATCCATTTCAGAGATTATTCACACAGACCCAGCACATACTGTACCTCAAGAGCTCTTGGTGAGCGGAAAGACGTCAAAGCTAAGGAAGGAGGTGAATAATTAAAAAGTTGGTGGCATTGAGATGACATGATAATTCATCACTGTACTTACGAAAGTTATTGGCCTTGGTCCCTGCCAAGTGGCCTTTCTCTGTTTCTTCACTGCAAGGCAAGAAATGCCAGGTCAGTCACACTAACATAGGCTACAGTATTACTTAAAGGAATACATTTGAGGAAATAGACTAGCTCTGTTTTTAGGGGAAGAGTTAAATGAGAAGATACCACTGTCATGTACACTATGTTTAATATGAAGCTTCTACCTCCAGACTGTCTAAACTACTTAATAGCTATTGGCAAAAAATACATTAATTCCTTCAATTTAATTATACAGTATATTATAGTAAATGTTAATGTCAATGACATTGATGTAGACAGACAGACAGAAAGAGCATACTTTTTTGTCTTTTAAACAGAACATTATTATCTATGCTAGAATGACAAGAGAGGAGCAATAATCTGTCATGTGGATGAGTGTTAGTCTAGCACTCTGGGTGAGAGCATGAAAAAAAGCACCTGATTACTGTGCTCTGAGTGGGCACGTCAGAAAAAGCATCCAGGTCTGCCAGGCCGAGGCTGGATGCGCTGCTGGTCCCGTTCCTGTAAACCAATAAAAAAATGACATAACATCACTTGCATGTTGTCTCAAGACACTCAACGTGATCGCTGACTTGTTAAGAGAACAATAACCAGGTACAGCGATGCAGGTCAAGTTGTTCATTAGCTGGTGATTAACGTGTAAATAGCAGCTGCAGGAGATTCGGACGCCAGGGTGGGAGAGCTGGTGATTTTAGTCTGGCAGCAAGCCTATCTGAAGATGAGGATGAGAAGATTTGGAGATAGTTTAGGTGGGTGGTGGACAGGCAGGGCTGGTCAGCTGTGCCTTTGTGTCACAACATGGTTCACAGATGAGGTGGAATTAAAGTAAAGAGGTAAATGGAGAACTTGCAAGGAGCAGTGAGTGTTATGGTGATGCAGACTACCCTTGCATTTAATTAAGCAAAAAACAGGTATCTCATATAATTTCCATCCTAACTACATGGAGCTTTCCAACTTCCTCATTCCTTTCTAATCTACACGTTAACCTTTAGAAAGTAAATGCATTTGAACATTTAGTTTATTATGCTTATTATTTGGTTTATTATTGAGAGATATAACCTTAAGGCATCTTCTATTTTTAAATTGTTTCATCTAGTGAGCATAGAGCAGTTACTTCATGCTTTCCTAAAAGTTGAAAGAGTTGGAGTTGGCTAACACAAAAGCAAATTGATGAAGCAGAGAATGGTGCAGCAAATGTTCTGAACTAAAGGCTTTTGATGTGAGTGGTCCCATCCCTATAGCACTGAGGCCTACTACTGCAGGTAGTGGTGCATGGGGTGTAAGCAGGATCTTGCCCTGTATGCGAGCTATGGAGAGGGCTTTGTGGAGAGAGCTCTCTGCCATACACTGCCTCAGCAGGTGTAGATATTGCAGCAGGGAGTAAATTGGCATTGGTGCAAGAGAGCACAAGTGTCAGTAGCAATGGGCCAATGAGAGTGGGGTGAGGGTGGGAGTAGCAGCATTTGGAGCAGTATCAAGGAGCAACGGTTACTGACCCCTCGCTCAGCTGGATAAAACTACTGGTCTCCTCGTGGGGGTCATCCTCGGGGGTTATATGGGACCAGCTCCCCATGCTCTCTTCACTGCTAGCACTCATAGAACGCTTGTCCCTCTTCACTACTGCAGCCACCACCACATCTGGCCTGTCCCTCTCACTGCTGGGGAGAGCAAACCACAAGATGGGAGTGACCATCGAATGGTTGTGCACAATGTCTGCTGCAGTGTGTGGTTACTCTGGTTATTTTTCCATTGTTGTTCTTCAAGTACAGTCAACACTGAGTTTCATTAAAACTAAAATGCATTTCAAAAGGCATGAGGAAAGTTTCTGCTCCAGAAATTTAAGATTTATAGTAACTTTATACAAATGACAAGCCTTTGGAATTTGAAATAACTATGCACCACATTCAAAGAGAGACAGTTCATTTTAATATCTTTAATGGATCAGCAAAACGCATTCCCCAGAGGCACTGTTGGATTTTCACAGTTTTTCAGGAAAGTGATTAAATTAAATCATAATCAGATGATTGAGGGCTGCCATCCTCAACAATTCCAGAGGGAAATTAGGTTTTATTGACTAGGCGAATGACTGAGTTCCACTCTTACTCAGGGGACAAACAGGCTGCACTTGTTCCTGGATTACATGTATTGTCAAATAAAAAGGAGTGTGTCTTGTGATTCTCCTGTGGCCTGGGGGCCTTTAAGTTGTTTTCCTCTCAGTCACTATTAAACATGTCTTATTTTGAAGATCAACATTTCTTTAAAACACTCAGTAAAAGACCATCAGATCTCAATCAGTTCCTCACAACTGGATATTATGCGTCTCATGCACATTAGTCGCTCTTTCCACTTCTACATTTTCAGCAGGTTCATTTGATTCTAGATATTCTCAAGGAATCCACTAAAATGTCTTTTGGGACAGTTTAGAATTGGAGTGAATAAGAAATGTAAGACTAATCATATCAATTCAGACCCTAATTACAATTGAATTTACTTCAAATATAGACCATTCCTTTGCTAACATGCTTCACCTCAAGCTAACTTTAATGCAACAGGATTCCTTACGTTTATAAGTCTGCCAGTGTAATCTAAAAACCTCATGGATTTGGTGTGTTAGCCAAGTGTAAGTGCAGCTTGCACCGATCAACATAAGCGGAATAGCCCCACAGTGGATAAAAGTTGTCAGAGTTCAGAGGCTTTCTGCACACACACTACATCACCCAGACAGTATGGATCACAGCCTCGCCAAAGGTTTGTCAAACCTCACATTCAGCTAAAACTGATTAGTTTCTCCAGTGAATGGATCCTCTGTGTGCCTTTCACAATTTGATCAAACTCTTAAAAATAGCTTTAGTATGCTTGTGCAGTTGTAAGTCCTGAATTTTATTTGGTCAGTGCTCATTTTCCTAGACAATTTTTTCATTCTAATGTTCTCTACTTCTCTACGTTTCATATTCATGATGACTGCTGCTGGGTTATAACAAACTCTCTCCTGAGGGGTTGGTCTGACTCTCACACAGAAGGGTAGGAACCAATTCAATACCTGCTGCCGTTGGCTGTAGATCTCTCTGTACATTTGGTAGCTGACATTTCTGGCGGTGTTTCTGTCTTTTCGGGGTTTGGAGAAGTCTCCTCATCTTTCTGATCTCCCTCAATGTGGATTAGTGGTACATCTCTAGGGCCTCTAATGCGGGGCGCATTGTTGTCACTACCTCCAGACTCTAATCCATTGCCAGCTTGATCCTGGCTGGACCTACTCAGATTACAACTTAGATGAGATTGTTTGAATCCCCTCCTTCTTTCACCAACAGGCATATGTGACTGTGGGTGAGACCCAGGCATGCCCCCAGCTACTTCTTGCTGGTTCCCGAGTGCAGACTTGCCAATATCTACAATGTCAGCTGCCAGGCGATTGGCAAACTGTTGCACATGGGGCTGGGAGTCTCCCGCAGCCTCCAGCTCAATGCTGTCCTCTGGATCAGCAATGATCTTGTTCTTTCTCATCAAGGATTCAATAGAGCTTGACCAGGTCTCATGAATCAGCATGTCAGTTATCTGGTCAGTCTTACCCCTTTGATAGAGGCAGGAATCTGACTTACACAGTCCTGTGGCTGACACTGAGTTGGTGGGGTAGATATTCAACGTGTCTCCATGTACATTGCGGGCAAATCCATCAAATGAGTTGGCTTTAATGGGTGAGCTGACAGTCAATCGTGAGTCTGAGTAGCGTCGATCTGGAACAGAGGACTGACGTATACAGAAGGGTGTTCTAGGAGAGGGTGGGAATAGGCTGTTGCTCCACTCTTTAGTCTTCGCAATACTGTACTCTTTGTTTTCTTTATCCATGTCTCGAAGCATAAACCTGTAGAACTCCTCTGTGATGCTCTCTGTGCTAGATTGTTTGGACAGGCAGGAGGAGGCCCTGACATTAAGGTGACCATTTTTCTTGGATGCAGCCTGTTGCACAGCTGCAGCTAGAATATTACTGGCATTTTTTCCTGCATAGTAATCCAAGAGAAGGTCAAAACCCCTGCCCTCAGTCTCCATCTGGTTTACCATGAACCGCGAGAACTCATCTGTGATACTCTCACAACTTGACTGTTTAGAGATTGAGCTACCGCGGCTCAAGTTCTGACCTAACCGACTGCCAGGGCCCAGGGTGTTTGCCGTGCCTGATGGGTCTGCGTCTTCTTCTGGAATGCTCTCATAACTAGATGCCTTCCCACGGCTCCACCTCTCACACTGCAACCTGCTACGTGGTTGACCTGGTTTAGAAGTGTCCACTACATTGAGCTCAGGGCAGTTCATGATTCTAGCTGTGACTTCAGATGCAAAGAGGGCAAATGGGTCCTGCGGTTCATCCAGGTTTACTGACTCGTCCACTACCCGATTCACAAGCCGCTCCATCAGCTCTGGTTGCTCCTCTGTTTTCCTCTTGATCTCACTCAGGCGTGGTGCTCGATGTTTCTTAGAGGCTGCATTGCTGCTTTGACCCTCTTTTCTCCTGAGTACTGTGCGACAAGCTGGGATCAAGTAGGCCTCTGGTCCTTCTGCAGATCCCCCTTTTAGGGCACAGAACCAGGGTTGCTTCCCAGTAGAGTTCTCCAAACATATGGCAGCTAGTTCTGTGGCCATTGACACCACAGTAGCAGCCAAATCATCAGCATAGCAAGTAATGGGTGTCCTGGACTCTGAGTCCATTTTCCAAGACAGCAGAGAACTGCAAGAGTTGAGGGAGGTTTGATGGGTAAGGGAAGCCTGTCTGCTGTCACTTCCTGTCACTAGTCGCCCCCATTTCTCTGTGTTGTGAATTTGGATTTCACTCAAAGCTTCTCTGAAGTTACCACTGCCCTGCTGGTTCTGCTGATGGTCAGACCAATCTTTGGCAGGAAAAGAGGTGGATTTAGACTGCCTGCATGATGGCTGCAGTTGTTGCTCTTTGCTGTGTGTTGCAGAGGGGGGAGATGCAGGGGGGTCATTTTCCTCAAACAGAAATTTCTCCTTTATCCCAGAAATCATGGTAAGCTTATCAGTGCAGTGTGACATGCCACTATGATTATCACCATTAGTGGACTGACTATAGCCAGCTGAGCACTGCAATTGAATTAATGGGGCCTTGCTCTCCATGGTGGTAGAAGGCTCTTTAGCACATGTATCACCCTCTTGTGTCTCAAAAGACCCTTGATCACATGTAGAGATGTGACTAATTTTTCTCTGTGTCAGACAAAGGGTATCAAAAAGCAAATTGTTTACACTATCTTGCAAAAAAACCTGGATGCTTGGTGCCTCCTTTCCTGCACCCTCCAGTTCCTTTTTCTTTTTTGCTTTTTCTAAAGCATGCTTAAAGAGACTGTCTGCCACCTCATTGATTAAGTCATCTACCTCTCCTTCATCTGTGTAGGATTTTTTTGGACAAGTGATGCCATCTACTATCTTGTTATGGGTGGACTCCAATAGATGAGCTACACTTTTGTAGCCTTGTGGCTGAGACAGCACCTCAGCTGCTTCTCTGTGTAGGACTTCAGCAATATTGGCACGAAATGCTTCAACACTGGTACCCTCTGCCACACTACAGTGCAGTGTGAAGACTGCAGAAGTCTCAGCAGCAGACATCAAACCCTGGGATGCAGTGTAGGCATCAGCTGAATCTGCATCAGAATCACCACCTTCCCCTGACTCCTCTGTTAGCTCTACAGCTGCTACAGCACCAGCTACCTGAGCCATACCACACATGGCTGAGGAGAGGGAGTAATCACTTTTTTCCACTGGTTCTTGTAGGTCCTCCTCAGTGTCCTCTTCTGATGCTGATTCCATTGCAAGCTGTTCTGTCAGCTGAGGTGTAGTGATGGTTCCAATGACACTGGCAGCACAGGCTAAAGCCACTTCTACATGTTTGGATGGATGTCCTCCATTGGAGTGGGGAGTGTAAGCCTGTGTTACTTTTCCTGGCATTTCTATGGCTTTGGCAGTAGTATCCTGGTCAGGCACATTAGACACCTGAGTCTCTGACCATTCTGCAGCCACATCAGAACTGTCTGGGCTTTGAACTATCACAATCTTGGGGAGTTCAAAAGAGCAAGTGCGCTGTTGTGAAGGCTGTTTGGTCTGTGAAGGTCCACTGAAGTTGATGGGATGTCTAGAGAGGGACACACTGACAGCAGCCTCAGAGACAAAAGATGTTTCATCTTGAGAGAGGCGTATGAAGGCATCTTGCAATACTGACTCAGCCAAATTGGTGGCGTAGTGACCTGCTGATTCCTTAGTGTGGTGGCTGGCTCGCTGATGCATTTCTCTTTTCACCTCCATGTCGTCCCTGCTCTGATGATGGGCCAGCTGTCCCCTCTGACATGAAAGTCTGACACAGTGTTTCTGTGCTACCTCCACCAGGCTCTCTGCCAGGTCACCACTCTCCAGTTCTGTGATGAAAGAGGTAAAAAGAGAGACCAGGAAATGAAAAATGTCCACACTGATTAGAAAGCAACTCCATCAGATAATTATTTTCCATTTTGCTACTACCTAACAGATTTCATTCATCATTGGGCAACCAAGCAGTAATAAATTAATACTTTTTTCTTGTCTTATATATTCTCAGTCATTACAGAAACTTTTCAGTGCTTGCTACGGTACTGTCAGCTGTGGTGTTACTGCAATTACAGAGAAAATACAGTGTTTAATTTCAGCCTGTGCCCAAAACCTGCTAAAGAAAAACAAACCTGACAAGAATAGTTTCCACAATATTAAACAGTGGCTTCCCCCATGATGACAGTTATGATGTCAGGATAGTTAATGCTGTAGTCATATTTTTGAACATTGTCAAATTTGCTTTCAATTGTGTTTTATGTTGCAATGAAGGTAAGTGTTTCTCTTGTGCACCACACTTCATAATTAAATACTGCACTTTATATTCACAACATTTATTCAACAGCTATATTTATTTTACAGATCAATTTATTATATATTGATGACCATATAAACATAACTGATATTAGTTAATCTATCAAACAGTATATACTGTATGTAATCAGTTGAACATTCACCAGCGGCAACATAAAATGCAGCAATAATTTTTATTCAGTAATGTACATCCATAATATAAAGTTAACAGGAGCTACTTTTTTGCATAATGAGTACTGTAACCTTTGATACTCTAGTGCATTTTACTGACAGTTTTTATGTACATGAACTTAAATAGCATGGTGAGTGCAGGAGTACTTTTATACAGTAGTTAAGCTACGTTTACTAAAGAAAACGGATGTGAATATTTCATCCTCAAGTAGTTAAATCTTATTTCTATCTTCTATACATCTTTATAGATGTTAAAGCAACACTAGGTAGTATTTCAACCATCATAATATATTTCAAAGACCCTTGTGATGGTAGATTGAATTACAATAAGTGTAATGACATGCCGGTTTTAATCTAACAGTGTCTGTATTGCTTTAACTGGCACAATGTAACTTTGGGTTTCAGGTAGGAACCGTGCATAAAGAACTACAACATGCGACTACTGCTTTATGGCATACGTCACTCCCCCCTCCCCTCTCTCCTCTAGACGCTGTTTAGCCCAGGTAGGGTTTGTATGCTGGCTGGATATGTGTGTGTACATTAATATCATGGCCGAAATACCTCAGAAAAAGACAAAGGTTTTGTCAGAGGAGACAAAAAGGGAGAAGAGAGAGTGACAAAATAAGAGCTAAGACGAGGATCAGTATTGGCCCGGCGTTCACTCACTGTTGTCAGGTGAAGGAGGATGAGGGTTGCCCGACAGATGCTGACTTGGCTGCTGTGCTGTTGAACTAGTAATGTTCAACAGCTTGGTAATGTTCGTAGATAATCACATAGCAAGTAAACGCTAACATGCCAGTTTTCATTGTTACATGCTAATTATCGCTAGTAACGTTATTGTGTTTCTGTTTCCCATACTTGGATCAATGTGTGGCGCAGTGGCAGTGTCCTCACCCCCAATACACACACACACACACACACACACACACACACACACACGGGGGGTGCATCGCTAAATTGCTACATTGTCTGTAGAGAAACACTGCAAAATGTAAATGTTTGAGTCATATTTCTGATCTATTTCAGATCAGTCTGGTTTTTTAGATGTTAAGAGGTTATCACATTAAAATATGAATAGGAACAGCACAGGAAGTGGTCAAAATCAGTGTTTTGGATGGACAGCATGCTGTCTCAAGCTGTGAGTAAATGCAAATATGTCACAGGAACACTGTGAGGATGTTCAGCCTATATAATGCCATGTTTACAGAGGCAGATGTGAAATTAACCCCTGAGCTGTTGTAAACAGGGTGACACAAAGGACAGAAAGTGAGCCTGAGGCAGAGATGATGTACTCTTGAATTAACATTAATATGAATCTTCAAAATTCTTCAATGCGTACAAGAGCTCAGTGAATAAACAGCAACATTTTTTCTTGGAACTGTGACTATTCATGATTTAAGTAGAAATTTATCCAAACTGACTAACATGACCTTTTAAAATTCTATTTGTAGCTGAATCTGGAGCTTTTATGAAATGCACATAGTGATATATAATTAGTGGATACATGTGCCATGTGCAGTGATTCATATATTAAGAAACCCATAAAAAACTAGCTCAAATGTAAGGTTTGAAGTAAGACCAGTTAATAACTTGTTCACTGGCCTTGCTTTCACATTAAGTAAAAGAAACAGATTTTCTAAGATATCCTGCCAAGAAACACACAAAAGCAAAAAAAGATGAAACCTCTTTGGCAAAGAAAACAAGCCTCACCATTTCTAAAGCCATCATCCTCACTGTCATCTCCAAGGTGTTCAGAGGCAGTCAGGAAATCTTCCTCTATGGATGAGATGGAGCGGTTGGTGTCATCATCGACCCGCTGCCCAGCTGGCCGGCTTTGCTGAAGCTGTCGTTCCTTTCCCCACTGCAGACCAATCAGGAACTTGTTGATCTCAAAGATGATACTCCCAGGTTGAGTGAAGCGTCTCTGCCCTGAACACTGAACCAGGCACACACCTGTACTTCTCTGCTGTTGCTGCTGGACCTGAATATATTATGCACGCACACACAGAGAAACATACTGTATAAACAGACGAACACATCATGCTTGTACAAAGTAGTACATGCATACTATGGAGGACCACAAGGGTCACCTCAATTAAAAAGTAGAATTTCAAAAAGGATTTGAAAAAGAAACTTTAAAAAAGTTATTTAAAACACCATTTAGTAAATACATTATTTAATTTCCAAATGAATAATCCAATTTTTAAATCAAATTAAAAATGCATTTTGAAAAACAGAATTAAATAACTGATTTTTAAAATCATGCATTTTGAAAAACAGAATTATATGATTTTCAAAATCAGTTAGAAAATATAACTTTTAATCAGGCTTTTAAAAGGGCAATTCCATTTTCTATTTGCCTTTCCATTTCCAAATTGCGTTTGCAAAGCCAGTTTTAAAATGGGTTTAGTAAATCAACTTTTGAAAAGCATGGTCCTCCACGCACAGAAAATGCAATCCAAATGAGCTCTGAGTGGAGATGTAAGAAGCTCCCTGGTTGGCTGACCTCACATTCAGGCACAATGGGTGAAGGAGAAGGGAGTGGACACGTAGAGTAACACGCAGCTGCTATTTTTTCAGTGGGACTATTTATGAGTCACATTATTAAGATTTAACATTTTTTCTTGCAAGAAAATAACCATGCAGATTCCTCATATGAAGTCAGTTTATCCAAATAAAGCCAGTTTTATTAATCTGTTGCCAGATTTCACATTTGTGGAGCTATTAGGAGCATGTAGATGGAAAAAAGAAACGGGCCTAAAATAGAACTTTGCGGTACATGACAGGTAATGGGACTGGTGTAATTACCCATGATGACAGAAAAGGTTCTTTCTAAAAGACAAGAATGGAACCAATCAAGTGCAGTATCTTTGATGCCCACCTAGTTTTTGAGACAATCAATTAGAATTGAATGATCTACTGTGTCAAAAGCTGCACTTAGGTCTAAAAGAATTAAAACGGCACTCTCTCCCTTGTCAGTTGCCAACAGAATGTCATTGGTTACCTTGAGGAGGGCTGTTTCTGTGCTATGTAATGCTCTAAAACTTGTCTGAAAATTTCTCAAAGATGTCATTTTGAGACATAAAATTTAAAAGTTGGGTAGAATCTATCTTTTCTAAAAATTTTGCTTAAAAAAGGAAGTTTAGAAATTGGCCTAAAATTATTAAAAACAGAAGGATCCAGGTTTGATTTCTTTAAAAGTGGTTGGACCATGGCATGTTTAAAAATAGAAGGAAATAAACCATTTTCTAAAGAACTGTTAATCATCATTAAAATAATGGGGCCAACTGTATCAGTGACATCTTTGAGAAATTTAGTGGGAATGACATCAAGGCTGCACGTGGTGGGTTTCATATGGGATATGATATTAATTAAAAAATGGTAGAGTTATGGGTTTAAATTGACTAAGTCAGGGTCTGAGATTTCAAATCAAATTCTGGGATTAGAGTGATTTGCTGAGATTAAACTAGAATAAAATTTTGGTTTTGCCTCTTCAACTGCTTCTTCATAAATCCTCATTGCATTTTACCACATTTCATAAAATACATGCAAATTCATCTTTTTGCAGGCTCCTTAGGCTGACACTGATGTTTCAAAAAGTCTTTGAGATGGTCAATGGCTCTAAAGAAACACTATATTAAAAAGATGAGTATAAATAAAATTGCTGTTAGTTGCTATAGTATACAATACTCTGTGTGTTTGAAGTTGTGATATTCTATAATGAAAAGGTTTTTATCTTTTGTACCTGCAAGTACACATTCCCCTGCATGCTAATGGTGTATTGCTGTCTTAAACTTACTTTAGTTCAACTCTACGAAAGATGAGATGTTTTTAATTGGAGTGAATAGGGGAGCATAACTAAATAAAACGAATGCACTTTTCTCTTGCAATTTTTTTCCGGGAAAAAAAAGAGGTTCAAATGTAATCACAGAAAATTTTTGTACAAAAGAACAGCTTGCACTCTGCCTCGCTCTCCACGCCAGTTAATTCAAAGGCTGGAAATAGTCACAAAGGATTTGGAGACATCACTACAAACTCACCTGAGAGGGGGAGTGTGGGTGTGTTTGGCAAGTGTCTGAGGCTTCTAGGCCGCCGAGCAGTAGGATCTCATTTTCTTTCGGCTGGTGGATAGTCAGTAATTCAACGAGCTTTGGCAGGTCTGGAGACACTGAAGCCAATTTCTGCAGGAGTAATACCAAGCACAGATACAAGGCTGTGTGATAACAAAAAAAACCTTTCTTCAAGTGACTTCAAAACAAGAACATGATGTGTTCTAGGTGCTACCAACGCAGAGAAAAATAATTATGAAATTCTTCCTGTGAGAAGTCCTGAACCATGTGGAATGGTTATTGATCGCCCACCACTCTCACTGTCAGCTGCAAAAAGCTGCAAAATCTGCATATTATCTAAACAAATCAACCCCTCTAATTCTGGGTAATGAACTTTGAATCCATGGCAACTGTGCCGATGTTTATATGCAAAACACAATGAATTTTCTGGGAGATGAATAGTGGGTGAGGAAAGAAAAGGGCCAAATTTATGAGAGATGAGAGAAAGGAAAGAATGAACTCACCTTGACACTTTTGTCATCATGATAGTCTGTTTTCTGAGGGTCCAGATTCACAAAACAGATCTGAGAGAGATAAAGGGGCAGAGCGATGGAGCTTTAGGGTGACAGCATGAACAGGAAGATTATAGCACAAAAACTGACTATTGACAGTGCTGAACTGGTAAAAGTATTGAATTGCCTTGCAGTCACTTATTTGTCACAAATCTTAAAAAGCTGACAGACTGATAGCTTTCTTCTGTGTGACTCACCACCATTTCAAAACTACAGCAGCTGTCTCTAATGTCTGAACAACCATATTGGCTTCAGAAAAGACATTGTTGTCTCTCAGGGAATACAACAAGATATAAACCAGCAATGATTTTCTTTCCATCTCACTTTACCCATTTCCTCTTCTGCCTTTGCTTTCCCTCTGTCACGTTCTCTGCCTCCTTCTCTTTGTATCTCACCCGCCTTTGCCTCTGGCTATAGGTTTAATGGTCTATGATGCAGTCTTCATGCCAGTGCTGGGAGTTTGGGACTATTTGATGGCTGTTTGATTCTATAGCACACACTCTCTAATCTAAGCTGGCATAGCCAAGTTAGTCCTGTGTAGCTAAATGGATAAAGCACAGCTCCCAACAGCAGTGGAAGGGCCCCACTTCCCACTTGAGCACCAATACTCAGCAAGCGTGCGCAGCGTACTGTGAAATGCTTTGGGAGAAGTGACATTTTTGTGTCTCAGTCAGGAACACATACATTTTCATATATGTCTAACATCTGAATGCTGCTATGTTTGTCACTACTAATCCAACCTAGTTGTATTGTGAGAGACAGAGACATTTTCTGTCTTTTCAATGCACACACGTGAGATCCTACAGTCTCCTCTTTTTTTCCTCTGCCATCACTATATTTGTTCTACCTGCTGTTATCTTTCTACCTTTCTCTCCTCTCTAGGCTTGCAAAAATATAGTCTCAAGTAATCACATCTTGACTCATATCACTGTTTGAAATAATTTCCCTTGAACTACCATGAGCTGCATGTGATTTGTCCTGCTAAGCTTCTAAACGGCCTCAGAGATAGTTATGACTTTCATCTTTTTTCCATTTATCTGTACTGTACTGAACAAGATTTGTTCACAGAAAGCCATGCTGAGGTAGGAATTTAAATATATCCAGCATCAAGCTTTATGTATGCACTTTACTATTTCTTCTTTTAAAATCTGGCTGTGGACAGATTTGAAAGTGAAGCGAAAAAAAACAAAATCAAAACAAAAAGCAGAACAACAAAAAAACAAACATTGATGTCATAAAAGGGTCAATATATACAAAGTTTTAATTCAAAATAAGGCTCTATTTTGCAGATTATTTTGGGATTGCTTCATCAAAGAAAAAGATTAAGACAAAAACTACCCCAAAGCCAGATTAGATGAGCCAAAATGTCCTTTAGCTAAGGTTGTGATGACGAGGTTCATTCAGCACAAACCAATTTACTTTTCACTTACATTCTGCTATCTTCCAGTCAAACTCAATATTTTTCAAACTATCAAGCTTAATATCATGAAAATTGCCACTTTGAAATGGAGTCAGTCAAGTATAAACAAAATGTGAATGTAGTTGATCACAGCTGACCAGAACAGAATATTTGAAATGGCTTTTCTGTCTCACCCTAATCACACCAGAGGTCTGTGTGTGCGTGCATGTGTGTGTGCATTTATCTAAATACCAAGATGCGTATTCCTTGGTTAATTTCCCCCCACAATAACAGTAAACTACTCACTGAGAACAAGTTGTTTTCTCATTTGCTTGTCTGTTGACCATTATGTCTGCTGTTGCCTTTTTCTGACCCTCATCATTGATTAGAAAATATGACCTTCAAATTCAGCTTTTCCTGTATCTGGATACAGGTACATTCCCATATGATTTCTAATTTAGATTTTAACGCACTTTTCAATTCCTATCCAAATGACAACACATGAATAAGAGCATCTCAGCACCACTCAGTGGTACCGTTATTGGAAATCATCCCAGAAAGGCAGCGATGACACCTTCCCCTGCCTGTCAACACATCGCCTGCAGGTAACACACAGGAAAAAGGGAGGCAAGTGATCCACGACTTTGACCTTGAGAGGGATGAAGCAATTTAACCTCATCAGACGGTGAGAGCCAAGAGGCAGTTGTTCTAAATTTGGGAACCAGACGACCATCTAGTCATCTCTGTGTGCACGTGTGAGACAAGCCCAGGGACACACTTTGATTCTACCAGTTTTTCCTAGACTCACTGGAAAACACATATATGCTTGCATCAGTTTGTCTCTAGCTGACTGAGACTGACCACATAAACATCTGCTGAGGTACATTGAAACAGACAGAAGGGGGGCAGGAATACAGAGATATGGGGCTAAAATGGTGCCACTCAAGCTGAATGATATAAGAATGGTGATTTTTCCAGAGGTCTGTATCTTGTGTCAAATATCCAGCTGCAGCAAAGGTTAGGGAGTCTCTCCACACTTTTCTGCTTCACTGGACACTCAGCTTGTGTAAATTTACAGTGTGCCCAACATCGACCCAGCCAAACAAAGTGAAACTCAGGGTGACTCTGACCACCTGTGCTGATGGACCAGTGAGACCAATTTGGACAGCAATAGCCCTTCACAGTGGACAACTATGGAAACAGCACAAGGCAAATGTGAATCATTAAACTGCTGTTTCTGCATGGTAACATGAAGGACATCTTTGGGAGTCTTTCTACAGGGAAAAGCATGTTGGTCACCCTTGTTCACGTTTTACAAGTAATGACATAACATGTTGTAAATTTGCCATTTTAGTGTAAGGGCTTGGAGAAAGAGATGCATCCTAAACATGAAAGTTTAATCTCGACTTGGAAATAGTACTGGAACCTAACCAAGCAACCCAGATCAAGGTCCATTTAAAATTATTTTCTGTGAAGACTGTGAGATATGGTTGAGAAAAGCAACCACAATAAACTTGAGTTGATATTGTTTTGTCAGAAACACTTGGAGAAAAGTGTGCTTCGTTTCTCTATTTTGAGATTGCATTAAAGTAGTTGAAGCTGAAAAAGCATGTTAAATGAAAATGATCTATCATAATTACTTAGACTGTCAACTCCGTGCTTAATTATTTTAAAGACTTGTCAACATTTCTCTTGTGATACCTTAGCATGTACTAACTGTCTGCTTATGTGTAGCATTGGGTCTCATTTCTCCAAGACTAAAAAGTGCATATAATTGCTAGATTGCTTATCATCCCTTAATTCCCCCTTTCAGGCTGTAGAACATGCAGACTTCACATACACACAAAATGCACACACATGTTTTCTCAATTTTATGGTTTATGCATAAAATCTTATTTGTACTTGGGCATACAAAACTGTCAGGCAGATTTCTTTCTCTCTACTTTGCTTACAAATAAAACTTATGCTGATACTTAGCCACAGTTTCAATACAATATTATGTGAACAGACGTCAATATACAAAACCATTACAAACATTTCAGTCTGGTTTGTCCACCATCAGCACCTCATTCCTCCTCAGCAGCCCTCCTTGTCTGCTCACTACTCTGATCCTCCCACACACAGCTGCTGCTCATGGTCCGTCTGTCTCCTTTTTTTTCTTTAACTGTCTCTCTTTTTTTGTTGTTGCTCTTTTTCATGACTTGAAACACACAAGTATTTTTGTTATGCTGAATATTTACCCTTCATACAATACTGTGTGTCGGTAAATGTACACATTCACTAGGTGGTCATACATTCATCAGTTATAAGATAGTAAGATATTTCCTTAAGATTTTTGAAGTCATTTTGTGGTCAGAAACATGTTAATAGGTTCATATAAGGGATTAAAGAAAAAATAGGAAAAAAAGTAATGGTAAAGTGAAGTGTAATGGAAATGGCTTACAACAGATTATGAGCAGACAGAGCAGTGGATCTTGAGCATCTTCTGTGTCTTTGAAATGCATAAATCGGAATGTGTTGTTTTCACATTTGGAGAAGTGTTAAGATGTGCTTTTACAGTGTTTTTAATAGCATGTGTAATAATGATCTTCACAGAAAATTCCATTTGAAATAAGCTCTCTGATGCACTGTTTGATCCTTAAACTTATACATCTCCTGTGAAACTGTGTAGAGGGATTGTATCCAGGCAGTATTCAGCTAATGGAGCTCTGGGTCTACAGGGCATCAACAGATAAGGGCCCAGACCTTCAGGGCCCCAAAAGGCCTCAGGTTCACCGTGCAACAGTTTGAATTTGTTCGATAGTCAATATGCATGAGTAAAGCATTAAAAGTGAAATGATGGGTGAACTGCCAAGTGTCACTCTCTCCCTTTGAGAGAGACTTTGTACTGAAGTTCTATGAGAAAAAAATCAAGAGAATGTGATATGTAGCACAACAAGCTGGTATAGCTCTGTAAACAGAACTGTGTACCTACTAGGGCTGGCAAAAGATTAACTTTAAAAATCTCGATTAATCTCAGAAATGCCATAGTTAATTGCAATTAATCGCGTTTTGAATTGCATGTTTAAACCCTTAATGTAAAGGATTTCTGACCACAGTGGCTTAATTGGAAATCAAATGTACACAAAGAAAGAATTTCCTTTTTGAAGAGCCACATGTCTACTTGAAAAATACATCTTAACCCTTTCATGCTTAGTGGTCACTACAGTGGTTGATTATTTACTGTATTATTTTCATCAGGAGTAAAGTGCAGGAAGGAGTATATGGCTGCTACGGTATATGTGCTCTGTTAATTTATGAGCACCTCCCTATTAATGTATTATGTTTGGAGTTGCTCCTTCAGTAAGTGGCTACATGGCTACAATATAGCTGATCAAGTGAGGAAGTATCATGAAGAGAGAGGCAGTGGTGAGTAAGATCAATAATAATTATTTAATAGTTCGCAGTTGTTACGTGATGCAGTGTCTATTACAGCTAGAGAGAGAGAATGTGCATAACGCATTGTCCCCTCAACTTCGTAGCATGTCTATCTGTGTGACTGTTAATGCATAAAGGAAAAATAGCACCATTAGCCTGACTAACACATCCTTACTTTTATCCACAGGTCTGCAGCGATCCCCACACTCCCTACTCTGGTGGAGCTGAGTCTCAATTGGCCGGGGCAGAGCTCTACCTGGGATGCACATTTTACTTTTAACTTGTCAACTGAACCACTGACAAGGTTTTTTTTAAGTTAATTAAGTCGCTCATAAGTCCAGTAACACTCTGTCTTTATATCACTGCAATACGTTTAGGCTACTGTAGGCAACTGTAGCATAGCACTGCTAGCAGAGCAGGCTACGGGTGTAGAACAGACAAAAAGGCTCAGGAAATCAAAATGTGATTAAAAAATATTAGTGCGACATGGATTTGCATTAATTTAATCACGATTCATGCGTTAACACTGACACACTTAACACTGTCCCTGTTCATACACATGTGCTGTCACACCTGCCTTATGAGTTAGTTACCTCTTGCAGATGAAAATATGATTGTTGTTATTAGTCTTTGGAGCCATTCTACAAACACACCATAACCACAGTGCTGCTGGCCAAGAAACATTTCACCCACAATTTGGACAATGGATGTCTATGGCATAGCAGACTGTGATGTAACACAATACTTGTGAGCAGGATAAGTTCATTATTGGCATGGGTCTGCATATGAATTTTGTTGACAATTATACGTATTGTCAATATATACAGAAAATGTGCTCATTTTAGAGCATAACCTAACATGCAAGACTGTATTTTCTCATAAAGGTAGTCTAAGGCAAAGGCAAAAAGAAGATGGTTTAAAAGGAAAGAGAAGGTTCATCTTCTTGCAGTGATCCTGCTGTAAGTCAGCACTCCAGCCACGTCTGATGGCATATTTATTCTGTTCTCTCTCTCTCTCTCTCTCTCTCTCTCTGAGCCTGGGAAGGGATAGGTCATGATACAACACACTACCCAAGTGTGTGAAGTGTTTGAATCCGGTGATGAATGGTTCACTCTTCTTCAAGGAGCACAGATTCAAAGCAGGACAACAGACAGCCAAGAGGAAAGGAACGGGCAATGTTGGGAAGGAGTAATTTCAGGCTTACATGTATTTTCTTGAACAGCTTGGGTCAAAAAGTTAATCTACAACTGAATATTTTGTCATGTTATCATAAAAAAATATAAACACTGACTTTTGCCTTTTGTCTTCTCTCATTTAATCTCTATTGCATGTCCAGGTTAGTTTCCCTTCTTGCTCATAATGTCATATTGCTGTATTAAAATTTCATTTTGCAAACCCACAACTTTGTCAGTCTGTATCAAGAAACATAACATGGAAATCACAAAGAAAAAAAAAAAAAAAAAAAAAACCAAACTCTTCAATCTCCTCAAAATGATCCCGCCTGTCAAATTTCTCTGGGGTGTCATGAAATTTAGTGTGACAATCAGAGCAACATGACACTTCTCTGTGACTTCATGCATTAAAACATGAGTGAGTGATCAAAGGTGACAACATGATGCAGCCAGAGGTGGGTAATAGAGCCAAACGCACAAAATTCAAAGCTTTTATCTTTTGTTTAGCTCACAGTGTTTGACTGTCTGCACTCACTATTTTGGACTATTTCTGCTCCTGAAAGTGTAAACAATGGTTTTCTTTTTTGCTTTTAAACAAACAGTTCTTGTCCTAATTTAATAATACCTAATTTGGGTTATTTTGGATATCAAGGTTGGTCAAGCATAGGTCTAAACTGAAGTTGAGTCACCTTTCAGTAAAATCTAAATATGCTTTATTTGACCATACAATTAATACAGTCAGTTACAATTGTAACAAGATGAAGTCAACAAAAACAAAACCATTAAATCCCTCTCTACATGACCCTGGTTTTCTCTTTGTCTCCCTGTACAGTTGAGGCCAGGACAGAAACATTTATTCCTAAAGCTATGTTATCAATTGTAAGCCCCTTTTTGATTGACTGGCTGTGTGAACAATGGAAAAGTGAACAGGGAATTGAGATTCAGAGGAGAGCAATCTGTCATGTCAAGTCGGCGAGCGATGCTTTGGGAGGGTGGGCCACATCTGTTTGATGCTCACATTAAAGTTCCCTGTGATTCATAAAGAAAACAAATGACCATTGTCTTATTTGAAGGAAAACAGTGAAGATGAAGCTGCTTGTTTTTGTTTTTTTACGTTTCACAAAGGAACAACACAGACAAAATTGACAGCATAATCCCAAACTCAGGTGGCCACTTAAGAGGTAGACTATTCCACAGAGACCAGGATGGTACAAGTGATGTCTTTGTTTTCAAGTTGGCAGCTGTCACAAATGGCATTGAGTACAGGGATGAAGGGGAATAAGAATTATGGTGCATACATCTGGTCCTGTCTACACCTGGCATTAACATATGTGTTGTCACACAAGACAAGATCACTAGTGGATAGCCAAGACACATTGTTGTTTACACCTTATGTGACTCAAGCTGACCACTTGTATCCAGTCTTTGTTGCTGCCTGTATCAATTCTGACAGAAGGTCAAAAGGCTCTTCACACAGTTATGTCAGACAAATGCCATATTTGTTTTTAGTGTGGGCTAAAGATATAATAAAAATGTTTGAAAAACTAGTATAGTTTATTCCAACTGTTCAGACTGATCACATACATTTGCATATCTCTTCATTTTTTTCATAAGAAATATGGATTGATTATGCATTTTCATGAAGTATTTTCCTGTTACATCCTTTTAGAGTAACATCAGGTCTAATTAGGGTTTACATCACATAACATACGTTGTGTCCCAGGCCACCTCAGCAAATGGTTTTGAATGAGCTCATCACAAAGCATCTGGGTGGTTGTTTATGTGTTTAAGTGCTGTCTACTTGTCTGACTATCTGAGATGAATGTTAATGCTAGGTGGAAACAGGGTCTCTATGAATTTGCAGGACTCAAATTGGTGACAGGGATATGAAGGAAGGAGTTGGTCAGAGGAATATTGAGAGTTGTGTCTAATCAAAAAAAGTTTTGTCTCAACTCAACCAACAGCTGTTTCAGTCGTGTATGTGTCTTGTCCAATACAACTGATGTCTGGGGGTTTCACTTCTGCTGTGAATGTGTAAGAGCAGTGCTCTTTGCTAAATGACTGCTATATCTGTTATCTTGGTTATGATACTTGAAGCATGGAAAAAACGTCAAAAAACTTTGTGTGGCACTGACATTTATATATTCAATATGAGACACTAAAAGTAGATGGCTGTAGAGAAATAGATTCAATCCATAACTATTTCAACATATTTTCATGGGAAGATTAAAAAAAAAAACTAGACCACTGTAATATAGAAAACAGGCTTGTTACTCTTTTCAAACTCAGTAACATTATAAAAAGAAGACATGATGTGCCTGAGATGCAGAAGGATCCACAAATTTAAAGATATTTAGTTAACATGACTAATGAAACCAGGAAATGTTCACAAGTGAGAAGCTGGAACAAGAGAATTCAAGCATTTTTTTCCTTTCCTGGTTTAACTGAGTAATTGTTGGGGCTCTAAATCCATGGCATTAAATGGTAAAATGATGCAGAATTCAGCATCATCAATGACTGATAACATCAACAGGAACAATCTATATAGATTAAAGTGAATTCATTGATAGTGGTAATTATAGGAGTAATTTAAGATAATTTATCCCTTCTATCATAAAATACAACAAACCAATGAGCAAGGTAAAAGTAACATTGTCTTCAAATTGCACTACTTGGTATTGCAACTACAGCCAGTGTATCAAAGTTACACATAAAAACAAATAAAAAGCAGCATGGGAGCACCAACAACCTTCTATAAAAACATTTTTCATCATATATGCACACAAGTCGCTTGGTGGAAGCAGACTGACAAAAGTTCAGTTTTTAGATGTAACTCACATCATTCCTGCCTTAAAATTCAGACCGTTACCCCGCTGTTGTTTGAGGAAACAGACACATCTCCTGCAGCTTTAAGACTCAAGACTAGAGATGAGGTGGCCCATCTACGTTGCCAAAAGGGCAAGCGTGTTTCATCATCCACAGTATGTTACTCACCATGGTACAGCTGCCCTCTGTGTCGTCGTCCAGCAGCCCCAGTCTGCACAGAACCTTCTCATTCCTCAGCCAGTACTCCGATGAGTCCAGCACACTGTTACTGCACAACACCTGTGACACAACACACAGATACATTTTCTTGAGGTAAATGAAGAGTCAGTCATATGACTTCATACATGCACTCACATCCTCTGAATCACTTAACACTTAACCCTTCTCCAGATCCTTTATTTCACAATAAATGTCCATGGCACAGAATCAATAATCTGTCAACTAACCAGACCTTGAACATTCTATATACGACAGTTATCTTCTCCCACATTTTAATGAAGCCTTCAGGATAAAACCTGCAGCCATGCAGTCGCCTTTGACAAGCCTACTGACCATAGGAATGAAAATAATGTTTCTCTTGCTGCTAATCACAGTCCTGAGTGTGGCTGTTTGGTATATTTTTATTTATTTATTTGTAAAACAATAAGAAAGAAGACTGCTCTCTTAAAAAAAACTACAACAGATAAATTATTAAAATTACATGCTATAAATAAACTATCCTCATACATTAAGTTTGACATGTGACAAATATTACATAGACATTGTTCATTCTCACTGTGTATTTTTAGTGACGCCATGCCTACTTATGTTTGCACCCTCAGGAATAGACCATCTGTGCAGGCCCTCAGCCAGGTAAAGGTGACGTAAACTCAGCTGATGTCACAGAAAATGATCATATCAAAGACTGCTGGCATAGGTCAGTGGAACCAGAGGCCCAATTATAAGAAAGGCATCACCTCATATCTCAACAGGATACTCAAGTGGAAATCAGTTAAGATGATGAGTGGTAGGCTAATAAGGAACACACACCAGTAAGTCCTTCTGCACACCTACACATTCATACACACAGTAAGGGACATGCACAAATAGACCCACACACATTTTGAAAAGAAATTCAATCTAGCCTTCACCTCAGCCCACTGATCTGTACTATTTCCCCCTCTTGTCTCCCTGGCACTGGGAGATGATAAATCTACTGGGCTGACCCAAAGACCTGGCTGTTCCTCTTATTACACAACCTCTAGGTGTCACAGACACCCTGGAGGAGGAAATGAAAATCTCTTGCACTGCTGGAGACAAACTGCCAGAGGATGCATGTGTGGCACATGAGCAGAGAAAGAGACAAAAAGGAGTGGTTGGACACACAGAAAGTTACAGAGTAGAGTATTTCCTCCATCACAACAAAAGCACACTGACTCAACACACAATTTGGTTCTTACCTTTTTACAGGCGCTGATGGATGAGGCCATGGTGCTCTCTGTGCTGCCTCCCTCCACCTCGGCAGACTCTGAGCCTTCAAACATGGCAGATGACTGGAAGTTACTGCAAGGCAAAAGGGCATGGAGTTGACTTTGTCGCAGCAGATTCTCATCAAGCACTTGACACCTCACTTCTAAAAAGTCTGGGATAAGTGAGGACAAGTTATCTACACTCTAACTGGAGTGGTCCATTGCCTGTCACATTGGTTCATACTGTTCAGCAGTGGTACCCCCTTCCCCCAATGAATTAACCAGACAGCTACAGTCTGTTAGAAAAATGATTTGAATATTCTGAAATGAAGGCTTAATTCAGCAATCATCATTGAAAAGTGCAACTTTTTGTTGCGTGGTTATTCATGAGTAACTATTGTGGAATCTGACAGAACATACATCAAAGCGTCATAGCCACTTTGCCAATCTTGTAATGTGGCAAGTGTCACAGTGACAGCGAAAGAGGGTTTTAACAGGACAAACAGGGATACACAAAATTCATTTGGAGTATTAGACATAATTATTCAGCAACATTAGTGATGGGAGTGACTACCAGAGTACAGAGAGCCCACAACAACATGGCAAACTCAAAACAAATCCCAGGAAGGCGCCATTATCCCCTGTGCATGCTTTCACTGAGATAAGCCAAGTCGAAAGCTTATCTAGAATGGCATTAATGAGGATCAATTTGGGAAATAAAGACGCTGGGGATGCATATTCAAATAAGAGAAGATGATTTTTTTTCTGTAATCCACATATTTCAAAAGCAAATTAAAAGCAATCCATATTGAAAACCCCCAGGGAATCTCACAACTGTGTCTATTTGCAGCAAATGAACATGCCTGATGTAAATAACTGTGTCATAGGGACGGTGGGTTTGCTGTGAATAGCCGGACACACTGAAAACAACTGCACTGGTGTTAAGTGACTATAATGTACTTTAAATAGGCTACTGTATCTGCAAAGTATTCATCAAAAGCAAAACATCCAACACACACACACACACACACACACACACACACACACACACACACACACACACACACACACACACACAGGCAAACAGGGTGATGGTGGCCTTCGGATAATTTGGTGGTGAATATGTTGGACACTGAAAATTTGACAGGAGAGTGACTAAAAATGCATGTGAAAAAAACTGTAAAAGGAAACACAGACATGTTGTTGGGTAATTTTAGTAGAAAACTGAAAAAGGCTGACGGGATAGATTTGCCACGCACGACTTCCTTTCAAATCTTCGCGTTTAACGACCTTTCCATCATAACACGGTGATGACTGACAGGTTGGTGAGCGCTCATGCTCACGGGGCCCCCAATACCCAGCAGGCATCAACCTGATGTGAGGACACAATTAACCCCTGAAATGTCTGACCTTCAAGGACAGCCCCTACAGCTGTAATTCACTGTGTAATATTGTTGGTTGAGGAATTGATGTCAGATTTCAGAAGCCAGCCAACTTTTAGTAAGAGCCCTCACCGCCTTGGAAAAGGTTCAAACGCACAAAATAATCACAGAAGCAAGTTTAGGTCCCTGAGACTATGCTAGCATTTACTTTTGGCTTTAATTAGTCATATTTATCCTGGAGAACATATATCTAAAGCTCATTAGACCCTAAATAAAGGATTAGAGTGTAAACGGAACACAGTGATGTCCACTCTTCTTCAATGCTACAGATTTATCGGCCAGGCCACGCCGGCTCAAACATCGTGTTTACCACAAACACTGGCAATCTCCTGGGGAAGCAGATTTACTGCAACACTGCATGGATTTTGGTGTGCTTTTTCAGCCCTAAACAAAAACTGACACGGACGAAAAGAAACTGATAAATAGCACGCTGCTTTGATTCAATGTGTCATAAAAGGCAGATGTATTGGCATTCACACTTACCTATTTCTAGTCCCCATGTAAAAATCATGCTATTTTAAAAGGGCGCCTCAAACATCACCCACATGTAAAATGAATAAAATATTAAAGAAAACATAGACAGAAAATATTAAAGTTGCGCTACACAGTTGCAACAAAAACACTATAAAGTAGACTACATGCAGCCACTATCGCAAGCACAATTTAAATTGATAATATGTGCCTATGCCCATTGACATTTTCATTAAAATTCCTAAACAATAAGGGCTCTCTTACCTCGGTGTTTTCAGAAGGCACTTTGCGCCTGCCATTCTATCAAACAAAAAATACAACCAAACTGTCCTCACTCGTGATTATTTCCTCTGTGAGGGCATTTCACAGCCTACAGCGAAGCGCCTCAACGCGTAATCGTCCCGAAGATACTCTAGGATCCAGATGCGCATCCCCGAACCAACACTGAAGGAATCCCAGACTGTTTCCCCGTTACTAGAAGAGGACTGTGATGAACTGAGCCTCGCGTTATCCGCAGAAGCAGAAGCAGCAGCAGTAAACCACTGGCTGCGCGTCTGTTTGCCGAGTGCAGGTGCAGCGCAGGAGCCCCGCATGGATCAAACGTAATGAGCTGCACGACACAGGCAAGGGTATGGATATGAAGAGTGGTGACCGTGCATGGTGACGCACACTCATGTGTACAATCAGAGGCAAGAGAACACATACGTAGTTGTTTTTTTTTGTTTTTTTGCTTCCAATATGTGAAGCCAGGCAGTGTGTAAAGGTCTGTTTGTCAAGATACACTCGAGGTTGAAGACTGAGACTCAACCAGGTAAGTAACAATCAAAATACACGGGATCCTATAATAATGAAGACCGCAGCATTAGTTAAGCAAATCAACAGCAAATGAAAATCTCAGTCACAAATGACACACATAATTTCTTTACCATTTGTAGAAATCCAGGCTTTGATCAGGTATGAACTTTCAGCTGCATGTGAATTTCACGTTCAGTGTTCCCTCTGTTGTTCAGGCAGGTAATAGCAATAATAATAATTAATAATTAATAATTATTATTATTTCATATGATTTTTGGAGCCAATAATATATCATACATCATCATTAGATAAAGCAATATCTTTTTACACATAAAATAAACCGACATTTTAAATTAAGATCCATTTCACCTGCTTATTAAAGGGATATTTTGACATTTTGGGAAAACTTTCTGACTAAGAGTTAACCTGAATTCATGCTTGCCACCAGACTGCAAGGGTTAACAAAGGTCCATGTGATACTAGTTTGGTCATCTGACAGTTTATCTACAGTAGGTGAACACCTGTTTGTGTTACATATAAAGGGGTACAGGCCTAATGATACAGTTCTATTTGTATATTTTTTTGGTAAATATGAATCAAAAAGACATTTAGCTTTACCCTGCCCAAAGATAACCCAGTTTACGGCACTATCAGTGATAAGGTTGTTAACAGACATGGTGTGTATTGAGTGCAGGTATGGCCCACAGGCCCATTTACGTTTAAATGTTAGCACTTGGAAAAATTAATAGCACCACAAAAAAGACATTTTAGTTTCATTTCACTGCCAAAACCTTGGTGTAAGAAAAAATATACAAAAATAGACCCATACATTCCAGATTACCAACTGAGATAGTCCTCATTTCCATCACCTTAAACAGTACTTAGCCTACTAAGAATAATATTTACATTCTCTGTGCCTGATGGTTAAGATATAATCTCCCTTCTTGGTCCATTAGGGAAACCACTAAAAAATCAGGAGGTGCTAAAGGAGCCATGACGTTCAGTTCCCTATTATCTCCTGAGACAGTGTCTGAAAGAAATAAGTTGCAGATGGAGAATAGAGAAAAGCGAGGACATCCAAGGGGTGAGAGTCATGTGAAAGCAAGGATCCTGGTGAGATTTAAATGTGTGTGTGTANAGAGAGAGAGAGAGAGAGAGAGAGAGAGAGAGAGAGAGAGAGAGAGAGAGAGAGAGAGCGCTTATGTGTATGAGTACACGGCCAAAGTGCACATCTTCACTCTGCTGAAAGGATCATTTCTGCCAAAAGGAATGCTTATTTTCAGTGTGCCCTCTACCTCAAAGAAGACTGTTAGACACAGTTATCGGTGGCCGTGTTATTTTTCTCCTTCTGATGATGCCATTTGCTTTTATATTATCCTGCTAACAATATCAAAAACCCATATTCTGTGATGGCAAAACTGCAGGGAACATATATGTTTACCTAAGAGTTGCTAGGCCTCACCTACACATTTAAATCAAATACATATACAAATAGAAACATAAAGATTGGAGAATTCTCAGAATAACTCCAATATATTAGTAAGCATATTACATGACAAATCAGCCAGTTTCACCCAAATCTCTCATTACAATTTGTTCATAAACAGATTCAGATATAAATAGCAGAAGTTGTTAATGCCCTCTGTGGCTATGTGTTGTACTACCTAATTTCATGCCATTCAGCTGAGGAAAATAATTTTTCCAGCTGAATATTTATGATATAGAATATATAATGATTAACATTATGTGCCAAGAAAGCAAAATGTATGCCTTAACATTAACCTAATGGACTAAATAGCAGCATTCTCTAAAACTTCAACAAAAAAGGAGGAAGAACTTTGAATCTACCAGACCTTTTATAAAAGGCACACAAAATAAATGCAGTTTATAACACACTGATTGATGGATGCTGTATCTCAGCAGCATCATATACACATCTAGAGTTGCCCCAGTACATACAATACTGATAGCAGATATCAGTCTGATACTGATTCAAATAGCTGGATCAGGCATCAGTGACAATGGGCCAGTCTGGTACTGGATATTATTATTATTATCATTTTAATAAATAATCATTCAGTAATTTTAAATCTATGTATTACATTTCATTCTACAAAATTAGCAAAGCAATGTTTTAAGTCAAGCCTGAAGTTACAGTACCCTACACATAAAAGAATGACACCAGTCTCTTCCACACAGTAAGACATACAACTTATTCATTAAATGCTAGCAGTGGATCGATTTTGGTATTGGACAATACCCAAAGTACAGGTAAAGTTGGATCAGTGCATCCCTTTGCACATCTACTTGTGTTTGTCATAGTGATGGAATATTTATAATGCATCAAAACACAAAAAACATATTAAAATGTCTTGCAATAGATGTGAAAGAGGCTTGTACTACAGGCACTCAAAACATATGTACTGTATGCTTACTGGGTATGATTGACCTGTCTTCTTTTACTAAAAAGATGAGACATTGTCATTGTATTTCAGATAGAATAAAAGTAAATCTAAAATTATTCATGTTGTTACAGACTTCAGTTAAAAAAGAAGAAATAGAAAATAATTTAATTCTACATGGCCCATTAGATTTTGCTATTGTTTGGTGGTGTGCATGATTGACCTTAAAAAGGTGACCCAAATAGAATCACTGCAATCCCCCTCAATAACCCGCACCATCTAAATATAGAAGCAGGATCAGAGTTAAGAGTGCATGCATGCATAAGCAGCATCAACACAAAGCCAAATGTTTTTATGAGAAAGTGTGTTGTGTATGTTATACTGATGGACAGATTCACATCATGTCGTAATAACCAATATACTTAATCTCTGTCGGTTGTGTGGTGACAGTGTTGAATAATATGGTAAACAAATAGGTATTTCTGCATGTAAAAGTATTATATGGGATTGTGCTTACATTTTTTTAAATACTATACTATATAATGTACATTATATATAACATAGTGACAACTGATTAGCATTGAGAAAACATTGCTTGTTTTAAGGTTGTCATAACCCAGCTTTAGGCCATGACAAAAAGACCGGAAGAGTACTCAGTGCCAAATATTTTATTAAAGTATTATGCAAGATAAGCCAACATAAACAATAAATATGAGGTGTGTTTGTCAGTAATATCAGTTGTTTACATGTGGATGTGTGAATGATATAGATGTAATGTTGAGAAGCTGAAATAAACCGGGCCCAGGTGCTCCTGATCTGGTTCATCAACTGATCACCTTGAGAGAAAACACAGTTACATCATCAAACAGTACACAGCCAGTCATCTAAGAAGGGGCTGTCACAAGACTAAGTCAACACCAATATGAGAGCAGCACTTACTTAACATACAGTATCCAACTGGACTAAATTGATGTTGTTTCCTAACTTTGATCTTGTAACCAAAGATTAGCTCACAATAGTCAATTGTATTCATATATTACTTGGTACTGAAACCTGGCCTCTCATGACGTTTTTCTGCATGTCTTTTCACACTTGCTAGTCATCCAAGTCATCCAAAAAATATGAGTCAGAGGAGCCTGCTTCTGATAATTTTTAAAAACAGACTAACTTCCACTGTGAACAGTGATTGGCCTGGTATCCTGTTGTTGACTTTTGACATCTCTTTTGAGTTCTCTTTTGTTATTCGTACATCTGAGTGCATCAGATCGCTGTCTTGACCACCTATCTCACACACACAGTTTAAATCACCATCCCCATTTGCACTTGGTATCTGAATACATGAGGATAAGTATTGCATATGATCCACAGGTATTTTTGTATTCCTTATTGTTAATGTTATTTAAATTACAACTCTGTGATTGGTTCTCAATAAATTTGTATATTAGTTAAACGAGGTTGGTGGATTTGTCAAGAAAAAAAATACACTGATTATTTTTTAAACCACTATTGGCAGGTTTGTTTAAGCTATCAGGAGGAGGAGGAGGAGTCAGGTGAACTTTCATCTTTCTGGGTGTATTTTTTTTCTAAAAAATGTGAATATCCTGTATGGATTGCATTTACACCTAGCAAAGTCCCAATTACGATTTGAGCAAGATGACCTCTGGACGGGGTCCAGCTGACATGATTACATTACAACCACAATTTGTTCTGTATGCATTTACACCTCCCATTAACATGTTTTTTTTTTAATGCAGGTGTAATTGAGGTAACTATGATGCCACCACTAACAGACAGACCAATAGACAGCTCACAAAGGATGTCTCCCCATTAATCACAACTTCCTCTTGCCTTTGTCTTTCAATGGAAAGTCTTCTGACAGCTCTGTATGACATTCATGCATTCAGCTTTCAGACTTAGGGTGCAGGGTGCTGATGATTCTGAAGATTCCAACAAAACATTGCAAGGCTTCAAACTGGTCTGGAATTGTTTTTAACAGTAGCATAGCAACAGTGAATCAGTTTTTTTTTCAAAGCAGCCGACAGATGGAAAATAAACAACCAATAACAACGATCTATGATGAAATACAACATAAACTGTTGCACAGTTATTTATGTGAAGCTATGCAATACCACCTGGATCTGACAGACACACTCTAAATATGAGGTCTTTTGCCCTTCCTCTGTG
>JANJYP010015373.1:5532-16268 GCA_024605115.1 Rastrelliger brachysoma | reverse complement strand
TGTGTGTGTGTGTGTGTGTGTGTGTGTGTGTGTAATAGGAGGGTTTACTTTGTGTAGGGAGATAGAAGAGAGGGGGCGGGTTGCAAAACAGCATGAGGTTCTCTCTTCTTCTCTAATCGTTTCTTCACTGCTCCAGCTGTGCTTGATGACATCTGTTTCGTAGGCGGCAAACACAACAGGCATCAGAAAACAAGCAACAAAAAAAGGGATAAAAAAAAAAGGCTGACAGGGAAGAAAAAAAGAAAATCACCCATCAAGAATGAACGTGTCTAGGAAAAAAACACACACTCCTCCCTCCCAATTTCCTGACCTCTTCTGTGCTCCTTCAGCTGCTAACGCAATGAGGGAGTTTTTTTTTTTTTGTTTTATTTTATTTTTACTAACTTTGATACCATCGCTTCCTGTTCCAAAGTGAATTTTCACATTCCTCACGGCTGTGATCTGTGGAGTAATGAAACAGAACAGAACAGGAACGTGAAAATTGCCTGTGTGAGATGTCAGGAGTGTTAACCGTTTTCCGTCACCGCACATTTTACGCAGCACCCTTTTTGCCAAATCTAAACATCAAGAGGCTCTGCCACTGTGCCCTCCCGTTCAGACGCTATCGTTTAACATCAGCTCTGTTTGGCATGCAGAGAGTGACAGATGAGGATAGTGAGCAAGAGAAGAGAGATGAAGGATAGATGGGACAATAGGAGGGACAGATGGAGAGAAAGACAACTAGGGAGAGGAGGAAGGATAGCTGAGGTGGTGGTGATGGTGTCGGCTGGGGTGGTGGGGAGCAGAGGCACGGCATTTCTGAAGGTTGCTGTGCCCGTCTTTGAGGCACGCTTGATTAAAACTCTGGTCCAGTACCTGTGGTGGAGGAGTAGGGGAGAGAGTAGGAGGGGGAAAAGTGGGCCAGGGCGCGCCTCTAATCCGCTCTCGGAAGGCTTCCCAAATTGATTTATCAAAAACAATGGCCAGGCTTTTGAGGAATATTAATCCTCACAGTTTCAATATCGGGCAGCTCTGCCGCCGCTTCCTGTAATATTGCCCTTCAGCCAGTCACGGCAGGAAGGTGAGTCCTTCATCTTCTGTTCAAGTACAAAAAGACAGAGGAAAAAGAGAAGACAAGCCAGGGAGCCATATATGCCAGACAAAAGGAAATCACTTCCTTTTATGATAGAAACTATTGCCTTTTTAATGAAAATCTCAAGGAGCATAGAAATGACTGTGTATGCCATTCCTCCTTTTTATATTTATGTTGAGTGGATACTTCTTGCACTGATATATTGATGGCATTGATTTATTAAATCTGCAAATGACCCATTAAAACAGCATTTTCTGCATTCCTCTTAAAGGACCATTGTGTAAGATTTAGTGACATCTAGCAGTGAGGGTGAAGATTGCAACCAGCTGTATACCATTTACCATCACCCCTCCCTTTAAAGCATGTAGAAGAACCTACGATAACCGCAAAATGCAAAAGTCCCTTTCTGGAGCCAGAGTTTGGTTGTTCTGTTCTGGGCTGAAACAGAAACAGGGTGGTGCAACATGACAGACTCCATGAAAGAGGACTCTATGTAGATAAAGGGCTGAACTCTAAGTTAAAGAAAACACAACAATGCTTAATTTAAGGTTNCTCCATGAAAGAGGACTCTATGTAGATAAAGGGCTGAACTCTTAAGTTAAAGAAAACACAACAATGCTTAATTTAAGGTGATTATACACTAATGAAAACATACTTATGACTATTATATTCCATTTCTGTCAGTAGATCCCCCTAAATCTTACACACTGGTCCTTTAAGCCTGGCTCGGGTAAGCTTGAATGATGATTGGCTTTGTTTCTTGGAAAAACAGCTTTGATGATCCGTAAGACAGGAACCGGTCCAGGCCAGATCACTACCAAGATTTCAGCCCGCACCGCCAGCCAGCCGTAGCCTGGTTTACATCACTGGTTGCTGGCTCTGCAGACTGCCTCACTGGCTGACTAAATATGTGGCTGGCTGGTTGGATGTGTGACTGACTGGCTCGCTAACTAGCTAACTGGCTCCCTGGCTCCCTTTTTGGCTTTACATGTGACTGGTCGTAGTGGTGGCCAACTGGCTGACCGTGAAGCTGGCCAACTCCCTAAACAACGGACTGACAGTCTTTTTGGCTTGTTGGCTGACAGGCTGTTTTAAATGGTAGCACAAGTTATGAAGTTCAGCCAGAGGTAGAGAGCTTCTCAGGTCATACACATTATACCAATCCCCTCACGTGAATGGTATAATGTTTTAATTCAGTGAACCTGAACTTTGTGTAACTGTAGATTAATTCCCCAAACAACGCCCCCCCATAAAAAATATTTTAAATCTTTTGGGGCAAATCCAAGGCAAGTCTTGAATGCCTTAAGTTAGGTTGATCTGCCTTATGCTGTTATATCCAATTTCTCTTATTCTGCAGTTTTTTGCAGGTCAAAACTCAAGACTTCTGTTTGATTTTGTGTCTAAAGTGAAGCGTTAGGGTCAGTCAAGTACCAATCAAGTCTTAAATCCCTATTATTGTAACTGAAAGACTTCTGTAGATTGTGTGACAAGAACCGGGTCTTGCAAGGTCATTGCACCACACACTCTTGAGTTATAGTTCTAATAAAGTCTCAGTTTGCAATCTCTGTCAGATTGTAAAACATCATTTTCTTGGTTTAGATGGTGCAATGAATGTCTGGTGAATCGTAGCGCAACAATGTACAGTTTAGAAGGAAAAAAAGAAACAATAGGGTGTAGCAACTTTCATATTATGTTTGACACTGTGAAAATTTTTAAAACAGATCCTCTCTCTGCTCCAAACCTCTAAGCTGGCTGATGTACTTATCAGACTCAGAACGATTTGGTGGACGACCAGAAATTTCACCACATCTCTCTTGACAAATTTCATCAAGAAACCGCCCAAAGGCATAGGGTGTAAAGAGACCTTCACTCTCGATTCTCAGGACTGCAGCTCTGCTCTCTGTTATTTAAATCACATGATGGTCACGCAGTATCTCGGTTAGAAAAATGCTGAAGATAAGCATTTAACAACGAGCTCTTCTGGTCTCCTGTTCAGCTGGGGAAGAACAAATATTGCCAAGTATAAACAAACAGACTTGGCTTAATGTTATAGAATATCAAGCTTGTTTAGGTGCGGATCCAAATCACACGTTTGAATTGGCTCGGGGAATTGATTGCTCTTATAGCAGATTATTCCATGTTTGTTTTTGTTTAATCTAATCATTTTACCAGGATCAGTGGCCAGCCTGTGTGTTTGTCTGCTACAAGCTGTCTAATTCCTCTCTCCAGTATATCTAAAAGCCTTGTTTGTTCCTCCATTCCTTCAGTCTTCTTGATAATTTTGTCTCTGTCACTGTTTCACCGTCTCTTTACCTTTCTCACCAGTATTTGTAAATATACACGTCTGTAGTTTCCCCCTGATAATAACTTGGAATACCTGTGAATTTTGGCTCACAAAAAAAGAAAAAGTTCAGTTTGCCCACTCCTATGTTTCTTTTAGATGAATTAATCCTACTGGGATTTTATGGATCGTGGTTATCTGTTCCTAGAATTTTCAGACCCTTTCACCCATCTCACAACATGACAGGATATGAAATTAATGTTATTATGATAATAAAGAAAGGGTCTAAGTCATAGGCTTTGTACACAAGTCATATTGATGGCAATAATAAGGAGATGTGAGGGAGATTTGCTGCCTCTCTTACTGCTTTCAAATATCTTTTTTACGATAACTTTCACACGACTTAAACTGTGTGAACTTCAGCTATTCTGGTGCATTAAAGCCAAATGCAATCTTTCTAAAACCTCTAGAGTATTTGAGCATATTGTGAATATTTGAACAGCATTTATTGCTTTATGCAGGACACTACTTGGATCTAAGACTGAGGAAAAATTTGTATTGTCACCATCATTTTACATTTTATGTCTTTCCCTTCAGGTCCAGAGTACGTCATGGATGCCTCATCAACAATATGTTATGCAACCTACAGTAAGTACTCTACCATTCACCTGCAGTAGCTGCCCTTGACTTCCCATTGGGACCTCAGAGTTGAAAATCTACAGTTTTCCTTAAGTTGCTCCTCTCTGCTCAGTGTTAAGCCAATGTTGTTGAGAGGTTTAGGAGGAGCTTGATAAGAGAAGCTTATTTTATGACCATTCTGAAAATAGCCTACAGCATGGAGATTTTTTCTTATTTAAAGCTATATGAACGATCAGGAAAATGGATTCTCTCTGGAAAATCACTTAAGGCACATGCTTCCTCTGTTGCAGGTCAAATGTTAAACCAACTAAATCGCCTACACGCACTCACACACGCAGATACACATATGCACTAGCATTACATTACCACATGAAGACTTCTAATAGTTAAATGATTACACCACTTTTGACCTGCAGTTTCTATACAAAGCTCTATAAAGGCATATGATCCCATTCTGATAGCCATGTTTCCATCTTCGCTAAGCAGACAAACACATTTAGTTCTATTTTTTGGTTGAGAGTTTATAGGTTTTGGTTGTGCCAGGAAGCGATTTAGCATCATTTACCAGACCACAGCACAATACAGACAGGCTGCAGACTGTTACTCATGAGTTACCAGGACTACAAAGCAGACAGGGAAAAAATGAATATTAATTAGGTTTAGTTCACCAACAACACCGTCTGCCAGAGTACAACTGAAGAGATCACAATGCATCCAATGATGTTTAGACATTCTGCTTTTGTTAGGTCATCCAGCCTGCAAAGAATAACCATGCTAATGAGCGATTTATTATTTTCTTCACGGGTAATATTATATTTTCCTTCTATTAGTGAATTAGGGATTGGCAAATATTTTACTTTCTCATTTCAAATCTAACAATTGTTTTCGAGAAAATTTAGCTTTTACAGCTTTAGTTTTATATTCTGTTTGCTGAAAATAGTTTACAATGTGCTTCGCTGTAATGTACCAACACTATTGTTTGGGATATATCCCAGAATTGCCTCTGTAATGTTATAGCAACAAAGAACATTAGTAGTTTAGTCAATTATTTTAAGGTTGAGCTTTTTAATTGGCCCTAGCTCCATAATTGTTCTCGTTTTGTTGCTTAGAGGTTTTAAATCATTCTGCCAGAGGCTTTAATGTTTGCTTGAGGCTTTTTTGTGGCCCCCGAAGCACATTCAATGTGCTTTGTTCTCTTCTGCTCTCATTTCTTTCACTGATTAAGACTGGGAACCGTCATAAGCACAAGTACTTGATCCCTTAAAATCTTGAAAAAGCATCACTGTATCTCTGTCAATAATTAACAAAATAAACTTCTTATTTACAGTAAAGTCTGCTATGTTATGTGCAGTTCAGAACAACAGAAAGTGCATCATGTTACAGTAGATAATAACTCTGTAAATATTGTACTGTGGTTATAATAGATGCAGTATGATATTTTCTCTGTGGAATAAAAATTGCTACCCTGAGGCTCACTTAAATTATTTTTTGCTGATGCTACCTCTAATGAATCACACAGCCAGATAATTTAAACCATGCTTTAGTATCAAAGTTCACCATTTTGTGCTAATGAGGAAATGAATATGCATGCAGGTGAAAAGGTATCTTTTACAATTGCAATTTTTGACCTCGAGATGTTTAGGAAATAACGCACAGTTTTTCAAACTAAGGCAGTAGCCCTCATGCTGGTGCTTGATATGTTCCTTGGGGATCGTTATCACACAAAAGATTGTCCACAGTGCCCCTTGAAAGCTCTACCACAAATATAAACCAGAAAAACTCCTAATAATATGAAAAACAGGATATGGATTGTGCAAGATTTCTAAATTATTATAATTTAATATAATTAAATTCTTGGAGTGCAGTTTATATAATTAAATCATTTAAGGTTTTATCTGCATCTTAACTGGAAAATGTTAAATTGTAATAGAATTTCTACTCTCTTTATCTAAGCAGTTAGTGTTATTTCAAGTTTCAATTTCCATTGATAAATAGAAAATAACTCTTTTTGAACCCTGACCGAGTTAAGCTATTGCTGTTGCTACTCTAAATGAAAAATTATGTTTTCCTCAAGCAATCCATAGAAGTGTCAATAGAGTTATTAGCCTGAGTCTCTGCAACTGAACAAATTGGGAAACATTGGGCTCCACAGCTGATGGTCCAGCACTCACTCACTGGAGGAGTGCTCAACCAGCCGCGTGGCTCCCTGCTGGGGCCATTTACCACTCAGTCCTACCCATCTCACTTCCATTCCTGCTGTGGGACAGTGAACATGTAATCTGGTCACAGCAGGTCACCATCCCAACAGACACAGATACACATATACACCACGCACACCACACCCAGCTGCAGCTACCCTCCAATCCATTCAGTCTACCTTTCAGCCACATGACCTCCTGCCTTTTCTGTTAGCATTTTAACTCACTCTGCGTCCTCTTCCCCTGATATAGTTTGCTCCCTTTACAGTTAGGGCTGCATTTCCCTGGAGACACTTGTTTCACAGAGAATTAGAGCTAACTCGCTAACAAGCTACNCTCACTCTGCGTCCTCTTCCCCTGATATAGTTTGCTCCCTTTACAGTTAGGGCTGCATTTCCCTGGAGACACTTGTTTCACAGAGAATTAGAGCTAACTCACTAACAAGCTAACTGTTTGTACTGCTGCTGCTGAGTTTGCCTGTTCTGAAAGTGAAGATGTCACGGGTTGTATCCCACATTTACGTGGATGACAGAAGTAAAAGAGACATCTAAATAGTACAACAAGATGTCTGCTTGTGTGTGTGAATATGGGTGTATCTTTGCATGCATGTGTGTTTACACACATAAATACAGTAATTTATATCTGTATTCTGTATGTTTGCATCTAGACTACACTGGTGCATGTGTTTATTTAAATGTGCATACCAGTGTCTCAGTTTCTGGCATCTTCTCTGGCTCTTGAGTCACATGTTGTTATGGTTTGTCAGTCAGCATGCAGAGAACATACACAGCCTCCTCCTTTATGTTTGTGTAACTGCTCATGTTTGTGTGGACTGTATGTGTTATGTATTGCCATATGTCTGGTCCATACTGGTCTTTCCCAAATAGCCTGTACGACTGCCTGATGGCCATCCGTCTTCCAGCCTTATGTCACTAGGCCTCTTGGAGCCATTGGCAATAGCAAGTAGCCACATTGTACTATTGTGTACATCTCATCAGGTTCTCATGCCAACAGTAGCCATGTGGCCGTATCCATCCCCATGGTCCAGACCCTATTGTGTGCCGATGACTCTCGCCGTCACCAAACGGCTGCTAGGCACTAACCCCAGCTGTCATAGCCATCAGTGGATCATAGCTACCAATCTGTCTCCCTTTATGACCCACACTCATATCTGCTACCAGCTACGTCCACAGCAGACCGGCCCTTACACACACAGCCTGCTACCAGCTCAGTGAATCACATCAAATTAGCCAAGCGGCCTAACTTCAAGTGCTCAGGGGGCTACTCAATGTATTAAAAACCAATCGATTGTGCTGCAATTTGGCGACTCCCGCCACATGTCACATGTTAAACCAATGGAGCGTTGTTCAATGGTGCTCCTGGTGTCTGAGCAATATGGAGGCAACCAACCATGGAAGGGGAAGAGGTCACAGCTAGCTAGCCAGTCTGTGTAGGATAGGATAGTGCAGTACAATTGACAAGGTCTATGTATCTAGGAATTGTAAAAGTAGATTTGTTCTGTAGCACAAAAAAACGATTCACAAAATATTCACAAAAATATACACTAGCTTTCAGATTAGTTTAAAGGTTCCTCATACCAGAAAACAAAGTATCATCATCAAGTCTCTATAGCAGGAAAAGGAAATCACAATGTAGAAAGTGTACAAAGAGAAAAGACAAGTAAAAAAACACAATAATTAGCCCAACAGTAAATGAACAGTTAAGCTTTTATATATCAGCACAGTAACAATGTCTCGTAGCAATGATACTGNATCAAGTCTCTATAGCAGGAAAAGGAAATCACAATGTAGAAAATGTACAAAGAGAAAAGACAAGTGCGAAAGTAAAAATAGTAAAAAAACACAATAATTAGCCCAACAGTAAATGAACAGTTAAGCTTTTATATATCAGCACAGTAACAATGTCTCGTAGCAATGATACTACTATGAAATTACCATTAGTGGTTGCTATGGGCAACAGACTGTAACAGTAACAGTAGCACAGAGGTAATTAATTTGTGCAATATTAAAACTAGTCTTACATTTATGAAACATGTTTATGAGTTAACATAGCATCTGTACTATTGAAAGTAAAAGAAGACAACACATAACACTTGCCACAACAGTAATTTAACAATTATTTTGATTGTAAAGCCTATTTGGCACACAGTGTATCTGCAGACAGTTGTTATAATGGCTGGTTTGATTAACAGTAAACTAATCTCAGAAAAAGTAAATTCACAAATCTCAAATTAATGAGCACAAAACAGTAATAATTAAAATGAATGTCTTTAATGCTTAAACATGAATGTTAACAATGTCACTATTTGCTTAGTCGGTTAAATTATAACTGCCATTGAATTACGGCAGTCGGGATTACTACCAGCAGCCAAATGTTCAACTGAGACCAGCTGCTGGTGGCAGAATGTTTAGAGAACAATCCTTTTATTACATGGAAAGGGAAAATGTTTTAGATCCAAATTGATGTCCACATTATGCACTGAGCAATGTGAGCAAGACTGATGACATTCTAGCATTTAAATTGAGCACCTGGAGGACATTTTAAGAAGTTCAACAAGGTTAAACAGTCCCAAATGTAAGCATTAGGGATGTTGCAAGTATCTGGATCCATCCAGACATGATTAAATGGATCGGTTTCAACTATGATGAACCTGAACAAATGCCAATCCTTTTAGCCAGAACTGATCACCACTTTCATTTTGTTAAAATGACAAACATTGCCAGTGTGAGGAAAATGTCTGGAGTCACGTTTGGCCAGATATGATGTCAATAATAGAAGTTCTTCAATTCAGTAGTTTTTAACCAGGACATCCATCATTTACACCAAACAGCTTATAGTGCCAAATTTAAAAGGTCACACAGTGTGGTAGATACACATTTAACTGGCCCATAGCCAAGGGGGATCAGAGGATTCACTCAAACCGCCCCTCCACCCTCCTCCCAATGTGAAAACAAACGTGTACCAGCTGAAAAATGAAAATACACTGATATGTGTGAAAACGGAACACAGTTTTTAAATCGAGAGAAAACTGAGGTGAGCAACACAGACACAAGGAGAGCTACAAGAGAAAGACAATTCTGCGACAGTAGAGAAATAGTACACCTAAATTTAATTCAATTCATTGATTCACACTAAAAGGAAAGTTTGGATGATAATAGAGATGGATTATTTTAATTAAATTAATTCTATTCATTCAATGAATTCATTCATGTTAACAGCGACAGACAGCAGAGTAGAGAAACAGAGATAGACAAAGAGAAAACCACAGAAGCACTGGCACTGAGAGAGTTAAAAAGTGGGAAAATATTACATTTTTAAAGTGACCATAATCAGAATGTTTTATAAGAATGACTTGCATGGTGAAAAAAATGTTGCAATAGGCTGTGTTTGGAATTTGAAAATTAATCTAAAAATAACTCCCTGTACCAAATGTGATGAGTACAGTACCAGCTCACTGCCACATTACAAGAGAAAGTATGGCCAAAAAATGATCACATCACAACAGTCGTAGGAAGATTTAAATGATAGAGAGACAGTACACTTAAATTTAATTAATTTATGTCAACAGAGAAGAACTACATGTCATTTGAAAGTGAACATATAATGAATAAAAAAAATCTGAATTAAAACATAGGGTGAAGTCGACCCTTTTTTGGGACCCCTACCCCCTCCCAAGGCTGGCTACAGGCCTGTTTAATCAACATTTAGGTATTTCTGCATATCAGATCTTACTTGGTATTCACAGATATCTTCAGGAAACATCTATAGAGAGAAAGTTCCATTGTTTATGGACCACACATACAGTACTTAATAACATCATTAGTTGAGGTACATGCCAGACTGTCATTGCCTGCTTTGTATACTTATCTGGAGTCTACTTTTTACTTGAGTTCATCACCACCTTGGAGTTGAATAAGCAACTCTAACAAATTATTTCCTTACCTTAAAAGTGTTAAGCACAGAAGTGCTTATTAGGACACTAACTTGTTTGTAAAAAAGATGGAAAGGGTCAGTAGAGAAATATATTGGTTAAAGCCTTGCTAATTAACTGCTGCTGATGCAGTGTTGATTTGTTTACTTTTTTATGTTTTTCTGTAATTTATTCTGTTAGTGGTGGTGCAAAGTTAGATCCATTAAAATAGAAGCAAACAAGAATTTGCAGGAAATAACTTATTGATTGAATGGCAGTATATGACACTATGGCAGAGTTGAAAACTTGAACCAGAGTTTGCTTATTGCATAGTGCATCTTGTACTGCATTGGCAAAGGTGTTTGTTGTTATCTGACTATATTAAATTTGACAAGTTCATCCATATGAAAGTGGACTCCTGCAGAGGCGGCAGCACTTGGTTAGCAGTAAGAGAGAGAGAGAGTGAGGAAAGAACAATTTTCAAAATTTGTTTATCCCCAATTAATGGGAGAGAGGCACGTGGCGTAGAACTTGATAGAAAGTGACAGTATTTTTTAAAGTGGACAGCTAAATGAGGTTGCAGCTTGTTCTTCCAAGCGATGTTCTCCCCCTCCC
>JANJYP010015371.1:0-13571 GCA_024605115.1 Rastrelliger brachysoma | reverse complement strand
TTTCTGTTTTTCCTCTTTCTTCATTGTTATGTATCTCAGACTTTGGGATATGCCTCTAATGTTTTTTTAAGAGGCAGCCATGAGTATTTTTTCAATTCAGTGTCCTTCAACTTTCCCTCTCCCTCTCATATTTTCTTTATTTCTACCCCACCCTTTCTCTCTCTCTTTTTTTTTTTTTTGCAAGAGTTCAACAATTTTGTAATTTAGGTCATCTGCTGTGTGTATTGACCCTAAGCTCATGCACTATCCGCTCTGCTGGGCTAATACTAACACATCCAGGTCCGACCCTCAGCTTTATGAGGCAACACTGAGTAACAACCTGCACAGGAATCGCAACAAAGCACTGGATAATAGAAGAACAAAAGCACTAATAGATAGAAACCTAACGAGTTCAGCTTCGTCTTGTAACATAAACGTGAGTTGAATTTGAAGTCTCACCCTCACCTACCGCTCTCACTTTTCTTGTGAAAGTATTTTAATTTTCTATTTCTTTCATTTTCAGATATATTTGTGCACTGAGTTGTAACATTGGTTGTGGGTTTGTCATTTGTACACCTTCTCTTTTAAGGTGTTTTCACACAGCGAGAGGTCACAGCTTTGACTGCTGCCCAGCAACTACATTTTTCTGTATTTTGAAATAGCAGCAGGGCATAGCTCCCAGCCATTTTCAGCCCTAACAACCTGCTGCTATTCAACTATTAGAGTTGTTACATTTTGTCATGAAAAAGAGTCGACTAGCTTAAAAATAGTGAACACATCTAATAATATGACATGATTAATAAAAGCAAAGATAAGGAGTCAAACTGTGAATATTCCTCCAAGACAGTTTTTCTTCATTGGGCTGTATATTCTCTGCTGGTGAAAGTTCATACCTGTCAAATCAGCCCCTGATTAGTTTCCCCTCCCTGGTTTCGGTGGTTGTCATGGTTGCTCAGTGAGCCTCGGCAGCAAATAGCAAAAGTTGAACCATCTTCAACTCCGACAGTGACAGCAGCATGTACTGTAGGAGGTGGTGGCTGCGACTGCTCACCGTCTGAAATCACCTTAAGAGTGTCATCCTTTTCTTTAAAGCGTAAGAAAGCATCCAATAGTGACGGCACAGGTGATAATGAGGGTGTAAGACACATATCAAGAACAAAAGGGTAGCGTTGTTTTGATGCATGTATCATTTGCGTCATCTTTAATTACACATGAAGCCTCATTTCAACAAGATTGGTGTGGGAGTTGTTGTGACTCTTGTGAGTATATTTAGTAAAGATGTCAAAAGGCATATTATGCATGAAGTACTACATAAATCATAAACCATAATCAGGTACTTTGCTGCATTGAAGAGCTCTAATTAGTGGATGATTGACTTGAGATGATTACTGGTTGATCATATTGTGAACACACTTCCAACATGTAAGACCAAGAGAAACAATATTATGTGTATTATGCAGTATACCATAAGTATAAACATTTTTTACTTGTCAGCAATATGTAGGTTGATGAAACCCCAAGTCGCTATCTCTATGTGCATCTCATACTCTGTGACTTTTATTAAGTAGTGATTCTGGGGTTAAAAGAATAGCCAACACAATACAATGAGGGCTTTTTTTGTTCTTTTAAAGGTGGAGTCTGACGCTTTGTCCTTTGCTGTTTGCAAACACAATATTCAAACTGACCCCCTCCTCTCGTGCTCAATGATGCACACTCTCTGCCTCTGCCAGCATCACACACACCCTCTGAACAACAGTTAGATGGCGGTTAGCGGCAGAAATATGAACTAAAGATGTTTGCAATGTTTGATACTCGGACTCAGTGTGTCCATAAACTGCTCATACCTCCGCAACAAGCTACATAGCACATAGCTAAATTAGCCCATGTTTGACATCTACCTGTCCAACAGTAAGCAGCTCAACTCCACATCGCTGTTCAGCCCCAGCCTCTCCTTCAGGGCCTGGAAGCAGGTGAAAGCCACGCCGATGTTCACTCTGGTTTTATAGCCAGTCTTATATGATGCATGTTTCCGTATATATATTTTTTTTGACCGTGTCCGCCATGGTTTCTGCTTCGGCCCAGAGCCACAGAATAAATAGACCCACAGAACAACACGCTGTGAGCTCTCTCATTGGCTGGAGAGTAGGCATATACTCTCTGCCCAGAAACGTCCCGGTGCATAACATCAGAGAGTAAAACACCTAAATACGGGCACAAGGAGGGGGGCTGCACACACAGTCACCACCACAGAGGACTAGAAGCCTATAGGTGATGATTAAGACAGATTTCATTTGTATAAGTGTCGCTTTTATTTCTGGGCACAAAACGTCAGACCCTACCTTTAATCATAATTTATTAAAGTTTTTAAAGACATTATAAAACACAATGTGGGAATGTAAGCAGGTGGGTTACAATAGTGTAAAATACTTTGAGATTATAATGTGTTGAGGACATGTCTTGAATCATAAATCAGACTTCAGCACCGCCTGTGACGTTAAGACAAGCACATACACTTTGATCCCCTCCATAAGAACAGCAAATTCTGCAATCATTAGCAGTTTGTGTTTGTTTTCAGCTTTATTTTCCTAAAGCTTATTTTGATCATGTTTTGCTTATTTAGCAACCTATACCTGTACGATGAAAGCATAACAACCACAATCTGTCTGTTTGCAGCAAGGAAGTAGTGGCACACAGAGAACAAAGAGATTAGACTAGAGTCTGAATTTAAAATATTCTAGTTAATTTATTCATTTAAGAGCTGTACAGATATTTCAGTCGACATTGGATTTTCGTCAGTGCAGAATGAGGCGTGCATGATGAGTCTCCCTATATGAGGGTCACTCTACGGATACACCTAATCACTGCCCAAGTGCTTGATTGAGCACTCGTGAAGCACTCATCATGTCAGATCAAATCATTACAACCATATCAGGACAATAATCTTTGTCCTCTCTCATTTCTTGAATTTGATTGGGACACTGTTATTTTGCGACCACCTGTACTGCTCTGGCGTTGTAGCAAATTTCTCTTATAATGTCACGTCACACTCTACACACACTCCATCACCACTATCGCTGTTCAGACTCAAACCTCGCCCACAAAAGAGATGGAGATGAAAGGAAAGATAGACAGTCCTGTGTAATATCAATAAGAGGTTTTTCTAGTTGCCCTTTGATCTCTCATATTGATTCCTCCTCTCTTTTTCCGGTCACTTACTCAGTAATCAAATCATCCATGCAATGAAACACTCAATCATAATCCCCTCTCTCGTTCTTATCAACCTCCCACCAGGTAATACTTGCACCATTAATCAATGCCAGTAAAGTGACCTTATTTGTTTTTAAGTCGAGCTAAACTTCCTCTAATATTGAATCCACCATCTCTTTCCATTCGTCTAGACTGTAATCAAATAATTCACAATAAATATGTTGACGGGACAGACTTCCTCTGTATCATAAGGCCCACACCTAACTTTTTCTCTCTCTCTCTATGGAGGAAGTTGTTTTTCTCATTCGAATACATCATCTCACCAAATGAGCTGAAACATCAAAGACACATTTGTCCATCAAGTCCATCCTCCTCCTCTCTGTCTCCGTTTCTCCCTCTGAAGTTGAAATTGTCTCTCCCTAAAGAATATCTAATACATTTTTAATGACAGACTGTATTCAGCTCTTTCTACAGTTCCTTCTTCTCAGCAGAATCACAAAGTTTCTCTCCCAGTACTTTGGGGGTGGATCCGCTTATTTGGACCGTCTGGTGCTCATCTATCTTTAATGATGTATCACTTTCCTTTACACTCTTTCAAGTTAAGCATTGTCACAAATTTGGGTTGCTCTGTATTTTACGGTACATTAATAAGATATATTAAACTGTACTATGAAATTAAATGAGAAATATTTTTTTACTAAAGAGTAAAAAACACAGTTAGACCCTAATTAGACACGATACACCTAAATTATGCTGTTTTTAGAAGCTGCAAATAAAACTGTAGACCCAAAATATCATATATTTAGACGCATTTATACCAAATTATACCACATTAGTAACCAAATCGAAGATCATAGACACCGTTTTACAAGACCATTACCAAGTAATACCATATCAGATCCAAAATTACAGTTACCCTTATCACATAATTACTACCACCACTAACATTCAATGCCTATTATGGCGTATTTACACACACACAGGCAATAAGTAGACATACATACTTTTACAGTCATTTGTTGCTCGTTAGATGAAAACAACACCTCAAATCACATCAGGTCACATCTGGTCGCTACTTAACACATCNACACACACACAGGCAATAAGTAGACATACATACTTTTACAGTTATTTGTTGCTCGTTAGATGAAAACTACACCTCAAATCACATCAGGTCACATCTGGTCGCTACTTAACGCATTCTTAATTGGGCGACTGTCTCTATGGAGTCCTAAGGAGTTTGTACTTAATGATACATGGTCTGACGGACAGCTGTGGATTAGAAGGTGGAGCGAGTTGTCCAGTAATCTATAAATCAGTGTTTGGATTTCCAGCTCCCCCAGTCCACATGTTGAAGTGATGTTGGACTCTTATACAATGTGTCATCAGTGTGTGTGAATGAGTGAATGCAGCTTGTAAAATAAAATGCTTTGAGTGGTTGGAAGACTAGAAAGACACTATATTAACACTGTTCATTTTTAGCATCTAATACATGTGTCCTCGTCCTTCTACTCCATACAGTACCAGTTAAGACCTCCGAACATCTAATGCTATGTCATTATCCAACCCCAGTAAGAGCTGCCAGGACAATTTCCCACTGTTAGACCCTCATTAGACTTTCCTGTAGGGTACTTTGCTTGTTAGGGATATAACTGTGTTTGTTTACTGTCTAATAAAGAGCACATTACTTCTAGTTTTTTGTCTAATTTGATACAAAGTAGGGCTTATTATGTCTTGTTAGTGTACCGTAGAAATAAAGTGCGACCCAAATTTGCTTTCACTTCTCTGTGCAAATATGCAAATATCTAGCAGTCCCTAATGAGATGAGAGAGGATGACCTCGCTGTGCTCCTCTCAGCGGGACATTGAGAAAAGTGAAATATTTAAACACAATATGGAGGCTGGAGTGTTGTTGTTGTCGTCAGGATGGCATCCCTTGACACCAGGTCAGAAAGAAGCAGACTAGCAGGTCAGATAACTAAAGATAGAAAAGGAGAAGACAGCTTAACAAATTGGGTTGCGAAAGTGAAAATAGATTACCCACTGTTAGATTGGATAAACTTGCATGTTGTAAAACCACAATAGCTGAATGGATAATGGAGAGTTGAGCTTTAGATTTTGCTTATTAATGTGGTGATATGTTGATTTCATGGGTATGTGTTTTGTAATTTTCACTTCAAACTGTGTGATTAGTTCACCGTGATGGGCTATTTATCTCAATTTGTCTATTTTATCTTCTCCTAACTCCCCCATCCCTCCATCCTCATCTTTTTTTATCCAAATGTCTCTCCTAATCTCCTAATCTCGGTCCCTCCACTACCTTCTTTCTCTCTTACTTTTCTTCCCTCCTACTATTTATCCCTTGATTTTCTCCCCAATCTGTCTCCATGTTTTCTTCCTTCTCATTTTTATTATGCTAATATCCCACATCTGTTCAATCTTCTTTTTCTCTATCATCTCTTGTCCTCCACTCATTTCTCTCCCTCCTACTTCACCTTTCTTTATCACCTCTTCTTTCTCCTCTCTTCCAGGTAGGAGTTCATCCTCTGAACCCCGGCATATCACGACCCTCGGCAGCCTGTTAGATGACCAGCATTGGCACCATGTAGCAGTGGAGAGGCGCAACTCTCACCTCAACCTCACCGTGGACAAACACACAGAGAGAGTTCAAATCCCTGCAGAGTTCAACCATTGGGACATCGAACAGGTGGGATTACACACATGGCACTGACACAAACACCTACCTACCTTCACTAACTGAATAAATACTAATTTTGTGTGTATTTTATGTGTGATTTTGTTCCTATACAGCTGAGTGTTGGGGCTGTTCACTCTCAGAAACTAGCTCTGTCCAAGAAGAACTTCCACGGCTGCCTGGAAAACCTGCTGTACAATGGCCTCAACCTGATAGAGCTAGCAAAAAACAAAGACAATCAAGTTACTGTGATGGTAAGTTAGCAAGTTAGCATAGTGTTAAGTCACTAAACATAACCAGTCACCACCTTAGTGACAATATTATTCAACTTTTTGAAGAGGTAACTGTTGTGACATTTACTTGCTAATGTAAGTAATGCTACTAAGCAACATCTTGCTAACAAATTTAGCCTCCTTATTACATAACTTGCGGCCATGTCAAATACAAAATTGGTCATTTCAAGTGACCTCTTTTCACTCATTCTTTAAATTCAATGTCACATGTTTTAGTGCACTCTCTCATTATCATTGTTTTATAATTTAAAAAAAGGCTCAAATAAACCAATGTTAAACCAATGTGCAACTAGCTAGTGAAGAGGGTAAAACATAGAGTAGCCTAGCTAAACAGCCCTGTATATTTTCCTCAGGAGCTGTTGGAGACCAAAACAAATCTAAAGGGAGAGTGAATATTTACCATTCATTAATTAGGTGGACAGAAACACAGCTCCAAATGAATGCTAATGTTTGCTGGATGCATAAATAGAGAACTTATTTGCAAACACATTAGCATCAACTTTATGAGACGTGTCAAGTTTTGTTTTGTTTTTGTTTTTAAATAAATTAATTCAGCTACATGACCTAGGGTAGTGAGAATTGTATGCTATATTATTGTCTTTTATTGGGTGCAGCAGTACTTGACACCCATTAAATGTTGCTAAAATGGGGGTGACATCTACACTCCCACTGGGATACAGCTTCCATAAATCATAACTATGCCTGCTTAAAATAACACAGTGAAACCTGAATTTTCTTTTAGCTTTTTCCCCGCTATTTTGTGACAGATTCATGCTGGTGCTAATCAGTATTATACATTATTTTAACATTTTATCAACTCTTTCTTCACAGCAGTATCACCCGCTTTTGTATGATCTGATTTTATGGACAAAATCTTGTTATCATCATGCCCCATGTATGCTTTATATGGTAATACAGAGATAAGGAGGTAAATGGAAAAATCAGCAGCATGTTCGTATTCATCATCTTCATATCTTCATATATCAGCTTTTATATATTAGGCTTAAAAGGAAATACTAGTAAGACATAAACTATGTCTTCTCTATATCTATGATGGAATGATAGTGCCATATAACCAAAGAAGAACAGACAATAATTTGCACTTGTAAAACAATAATTCACAACTTGTGAACACACATCTTGCAGTTTGTAATTGTACCTTTAAACAATCTGCACAACTGCAAAAAATAAACTGCAAGCGTTTGTGAATGCACAGGTTCTCTGTGCTGCTAACCAATGCTAATCAATTACTAAGTGAAAAAATGATTCCATAAATTTTCCATATATTTTTTTATGTTGCTTTTTATTATTTTCTCTAAAATGTTTCTTGGGAAATTTATTAGTTTTTCAGATTTTTATTTTTGGCACAGACGCCTTTATTGTAAAGTTGGAAATGGGAGAGAGAGAGAGAGAGAGAGAGAGTAATAGACATGTAAAGGATGTTCCGGTCAGGATTCGAACTGGGGTCTGCTGCGAGCACTTGCTCTACATGGCCTGTGCTCTAACCACTGCACCACCCACTTTTTCTGAATTTTTAAAATGATATATATCCATATATGTTGTGTCAATATGGTCCTGGATAGACATAAGCTCATAACATCTAAAACCAACCAGAGACTCTTCTTATTTTTATGAAGACTTCATCAAGTGTTCAATGTCAAAACCTGAGTTGCTGCCCCTTTAAAAAAAAAAAAAAAAAACCTCTTTGCTGCAACCTGTGTGCTCCAGATCTCCTCGTCCTGTAGTCTGTCTGAGCTTTTAGTTGGCTAATGCACAAAGATTCTTTCATCTTTATGTCAGTCCAGATATTTTTGTGATGGTATCCTATAAAGTTGTTTTAAGCATTACCAGTGTGGTGGTGCTGCTGCTGGTGGTGATGACAGATCACATAAATCATTTGGGGGAAAGCATGAAACTTTTGATGTTCAGCTCCTCAAACTCCTCGCTGGGCTTTGACATCTGAGAGAGAATACAGCATCAATAGCCAGACCTGAACCTCTTAAAATAAAAACTGCTGGTTAAATTTGGTCCTGCACTTGAAATTCATTTTGACCTGCCAAAAGCTGATGAAACATTCTGCTTGGTGTGTTTCTTGCAATTTGCTTATTGCAAAATATCATTACAGACGTCATGACACAGGAACTAAGGAGCCACTGTACTGTATGTTTTCCTACACTGACTAATTATTCAGCACAGTACAAACACAAGTTGCCACAGGTCAACATGTAGAGTATGCTGGAGTGTGTTTGCACGTGAAGGTGTATGCATATATTTTACATGCTGCACCACTGGGAAATCATCTGAATACTGCTGGTGCTCCTAACGAGCTGCTAGTTTGTTAATGAAGCTAACGAGCTCTTAACAAGGACAGTGAATGATGAGAGGACAGAGGAGTGAATACAGTAGGGAGACATTCAATAACACCTCCTTGTCTTTGTTATTATAGAACCTTTACATGTTTTCTACAATAACAATGAGTGGAGAGAGCTCAAGAGAGAGAGAGAGAGAGAGAGAGAGAGAGAGAGAGAGAGAGAGAGAGAGAGAAGCTCTCAACATTTCTAATAAACGGTTTCTCATTACAGTAAAAGAGCAGAGAGCAAAGAGGCAAGAATTCCCGGTAAAGAGATTAACATGCATGGCTGAGGATCTAATAGAAGCTGTTTTACTAGAGCTCTAAAGGTAGAAGACTAACTTTAACGTAGAGGCCACTGCTGGACATACTTAAAAGCATGATAACAAAGTAAGGTCAAGTCTTCAGTGATGTATGGGTGTGTATTTGTATTAGGTGAACAACATTTTATAGCTCGTTTTTTTTACTTTACATTTTGCAGTGGTTCTGCATCCACCACCATGTACTTTCATATATCACTTTAACAGCTCTACAAAGGGCCTTTAGATGTCATCTGTGTTTCTGTGAGTATTATAAAGATAGTAGGGCTGATATTCCCAGTAGAGAGGAGGCGCTGTAATATATTACTGCTGCAAGCTTTAGCAACAAACCCCGGTGTCATTACCACTACTCAACAACAATGGACCACAACTGAAATGTCTATATAATACCGTTCACATACATACCCCCTGCCATCTTATACCTCCAAGCTAGGTGACCTTGGTATTTCAGTTTGCTTTCATGGCTTTTATTCTCAAGGAGACTTGCTGATGAGATCACCGGGACATGGGGGTCACATCGACACGCCCTCTGCAGCTGATTAATATTCATCTTTTGTGTTGTTTTATCTCTCTAGTAATCATTTTTTTCTTCCCCCACCACCACCACCACCACCTCACCTCTCACGCTAACCACTCTGCATCTCGTTTTCTCAGGGCAATGTGACCTTTTCTTGTGCTGAGCCAGTTTCTGTTGCCGTGACATTCCCCGGACCGCAAAGCTTCCTACAGTTACCGGGGGCGGCGGCGTCAACATCTGGAGGCATGTCCGTGGGGTTTCAGTTCAGGACGTGGAACAAGGCGGGGCTTTTGCTCACCTTTGACCTCCCTCAAGAAGGTGTGGTCTGGCTGTACCTGAGTGACGCCAGACTCCGACTACAGATTCAGAAAGCTGGAAAGGTGCTGCTGGATCTAAGCACGGGTCAGTCTAACAATCTTTGGGGTATATTTCTAACTTTTTATTTATGTTTCCAAAACTTAAAAGCACAATCTCAACCTTTAAAGCCAATCACTTAAAAAACATCTGACCTTCAGTTAATCAATATTACCATTGTTTTTAAAGGATTTCTTAATACTCGTTAGCACACAGATGATCCTGTAATAACTACAGCAGCAAATTTGGAGTGTAATATTAATAGAAATTGATGGCAGGGAGTGGAATGTCTTGTATGTGTATTATGTGTTTTATATAGTTTAGTGCTTTTAGTTTTAATACAAATTACTCAGTTATTTTATTCTTTTACAAGCACCTCCTTTCTATCTTTCATTCCTTTATTTCTTTATTCGAAGAAGGTTAAAAGGAAAATCAAATGAAAGAATAAAATATATCAAATGTTTAGTCAGAAAACAAACTGAAGAGACAACTCTATAACTACTTAAGTCACCATTCCATGTTTGACAGGGTGTAGGATGAATTTCCTTTTATTGTTTTGTTTCTACATTTTATCCATCAAAGCATATGGATGACGAAAAAAAAGAAGAAAAGCATTTCAGCCAAACAAGGCACTTTGCTCATTGGATACAAATTAGTTTGCACTGACTTAGTGATTTACATATACAGTGACAGTAAAGACGATTCTATCTATTCTATAAATAATACAGAATTTCTCGTTATTCTTGAACATTCTCCCAGGTTCTGGCCTGAATGACGGTCAGTGGCATTCAGTGGAGCTGAACTGCAGAAGAGGTCGTCTGACCATGAGTGTAGATAAAGAAGAAGGAGGCGTCGCTCATGCCAGCCCTTCATTTCCTGTCAGCATAGGAAGTCAACTCTTCTTTGGTGGTAAGATTATGTTGTGTGAGTGTGTTATCCAGAGCATCTTTATTAGTAATTCAACAACTGTTACCTTTCAGAAAACAATATAATGTACACATCATTTTGCAATTCCAGTGCACCATACTTAAAACTGAAGATAACATCATTGTACTGGTGTTGAATCAGAGTGTGTTTAACCTAAGGGTGTATTTAATTTCCCTTAATTATAACTCAGAAATTCCTTGTGTGTCTGTGGAAATTGTCAGATACATAAAAACACACACAAAGAATATAACAGGACTTTGCAATGTGTTTTAAATGAGCTGTGTCGTATTTGCCCTTCTAGATATGTATTAATATTTTAAACTTTTTTTTTTTTTTTTTTTGGACATTTTTTATAGTGCACACTACAGTTGGTGTCATCAGTGGTCACCTCTATAGTTGCACTGAGCCAAATTTAGCTCATGGCTCTTTTATAATGAAAGTTATAAGTCTGCTTTATCATTCCCCCCCCCTACTCCTCCTACTCCTCTCTCTGCTCTTTCTGCCTCTCATACTGCTCTCCTCTCCTTTTCCCCCTCCTCCTCTTCTCTCCTCCTTCTCTTTCATTCCCCACTGGCATCCTTACTGACTCTTTTTCTTAAATCTCATCTCTTTTGTCCCCCCTCTCTACTCAGCTATATTGCAGTCCAGCCATGCTCTTGAACTGCCTTGGGCCTTTTTTTTTTTTTTTTTTTTTTTTTATCATCCAGCACGACGTACAAACTCACACATTTACACTTGCACACTCTTACTATCTTGTCTTCCACATTAAATGGACTATAAAGGGGTAGAAAATACCCATATTCATTTGTTCAAGGCTTGGCATATATTTTCATTACTTCAGCCACTCAGAAATATACAAGACACCACACATTACCTTGAGTGATTCCACATTTGAGTCTTCCACATTTACAAATCACAGTAGGTTTGTACCTTTATAGAAACTTGGGAAAAACACTAATCCTTATGGTTCAAAAAACATGTATTTTCAGCTTTTTATTTAATCACTAATATCTTAATATGGCCTAAACAATATATTTAGATCTGGTGAAGCTATGATGTATCTTGGGAAAATGAATATGACTCTCCATATTGTTGTTAGAATAAGATAAGAAAAGATAAGATATTTCTTTATTAGTCCCGCAATGGGGAAATGTGCATTATTACAGCAGCAATTGAACAGTAAAATAGAATAACAGCAATAAGAAAAAGGTAAAGAACAATAAATAAGTACGAAAAACAATGAGAGCAATAATAATAGAAATATATAATAAATTAAAGCTGCACACTTACTCCCCCGTTGTGAAAATTGCTGCAGTGTCACACCTGTCAGGTTTAAAAGAAGCAAAAGATCCTGAATAACTTTGAAGTTGCTGGGGTTAAATCTCTGGGAGGAGTTTGTTAAGATATGATGTGTGGAAATTGTGAAAATGGCGGCATAATTGAAAATTCCTATCAAAATAGCAGACTTCTTGTTGAACTTAGGGTATGGGTCCAAGAGTCTTTTTTGTGGATCTTTACATGATATATATACGTGTACCAAATTTCATTCATCTACATCAATCTGGAGTGAAGGGCTCAATATTTTACGAGGCCCCCTTTTCACAAACCATAAAATAACAAATTTTTCACCAGGGCTGTCATATGTGCAAATGTTTAGTGTTTAGCCACCTTAAGACTGTCAAAATGTGTTTGTTTGATCACTACAGATTCAACATGGCTCTAAAAATAAAAACAATTGTGGCACATTACATTATTTAAAAGAGTAATATGGGTATTGAGGGGCAATACATAACTACTCATTTCCCATTTTTGGTGCAGGTTGCCCTGCTGAAGACGACGGCCAGGAATGTAAAAATCCCTTCCACATCTTCCAGGGCTGCATGCGTCTCCTCACTGTGGAGAATCAGCCCGTCGACCTGATCATGGTGCAACATAGACTGCTGGGAAACTACAGCCAGCTGCAGATCGACATGTGCGGCATTATCGACAGGTCAGTCCCACCGAAAAACGCATCTCAGTGGTCAGCATTCAAAAAGTCCTTTCTGAGACATCACTGCATATAGTACATTTATACCATATTGTATGTCTTATATAAGCAATCACCTAAAACCCCACCCAAATAATGTACCAGATGTTTGTCACTTGTTTTCAAAGTGCAGACCCTTCATTTTCCGCCTAACAATGAATAATGCTTATAACAGTCATCTGAGATATGTTTATTTTGATTTGTGGATGTGTCAGGATGAAAACATAATAGAGCCATCATAAATACAAACACTGCAGAAACCCAAATAGTAATTACCCCACCAAACTTTATTCTGTTTATCACCATAGTAGCAACAATAACTGTGCTAAACATGACCCTGCTGTAGAGGTAAAGTAAGGTCTCTCTCTGTTTTTAAATGGCATTCAAATTGTGAAGCCTTCAGTAACTTGTGCTCCTACCCATGACGACTTGTTTATTGCAGCGTCTGTTAAAGATGCTCATATGCTCACCCATAATATTTTGGTGTAACTTGGATTCCATCAGGTGCTATTTAGATCAGTTATCGTTTTCACACTATAATTCAACCTAACTGATGTATGTGGCAGAGAGTACTGCTTATTTCCAATTATTATACCAGGAGTGGGTTCGAACCCACGTGGGCATCTGCCCATTGGAACTTAAGTCCAACGCCTTAACCACTCAGCCATCCTGGTGGAGGTTACTTAAGAATACATTAGCATATTGTATTGCAGAGGCTGGTGGGAACATCATAAGTTTTGCAGATATTTATTGATAAGCCAAACTATTGGTACATTTGAATCTTGACCAGAAGACAGCACTAGGTGAAAAGCCAGTTGATCATGAAGATTCATTCTGTGGCTGCCATGGATATGCCAAAGTCTAGATATTTCAAGTGTTTAGTTACACAGCACAATCGCTACTG